>JAQIVF010000090.1:0-37423 GCA_034698365.1 Steganacarus magnus
CTCAAGCTCAGTGCTGTAAAAATAAGCTCAAGCTCAAGCTCGCATAAATTTAATAAGCTCAAGCTCAAGAACCATTTTATTTGAGCTTAAGCTCAGGAAATTGAAGCTCAAGCTCGCTAAATTTGAGCTTATCCCCATCATTATTAGTGACCACCAAAAGCTCTAATATTTCAAATAATAATAAGTTTAAATAATATATATATTTACGGTCGTAAAAGTATTAAGTATTTGGTAAAATTTAAAATTCAAATTTGTCCATTTAATTCTAAATAGGATTAAAAATTTTTGATTCATATTGAATCAGTATTTTATACAAACATTTCACCATTCAAATTATTAGTCCATATTCATTGAGCATTTAACAAAATTTATTACTTTGATTATGATTAGTCTGTGAAATTTTGATACTAAAAATTAATTAAATATAATATTATTTGATTATTAAATATGTTCGTATAATTAAGACATATATCAGATTGTATTTCTTTAGGCATTTGAGCGCAATATTGCGATACTAAGCTTATTAAATGGCTTTTAAAAGAAACCTAAACGGAGACAATCAGTCTTAACTGTCTTTTATGACATTGCATTATATAATTAAAACATCTTTTGCTTTGTGTTAAGTAATTAAATCGATTTTAGCGATCAAAAGTTAGTGAAAAGCTAAAGTATATATAGCAAACAAAATTATACTGTAATGCGTTGTTGGATATAATGACATTAAGTTAGCGCGTATAATAAATGAATGACGTGAAACTATTTTTATTTTATTTTTATTTTTTTCAAACATTTGCTCATCTTTATCATCTCAAAGACTTAGTTAAAGGCTTTAGGGTTTTTGCGATATATATGCGATGCGCAAATGTTCAAAAAATTAAAGAAAACTGTGTGTGTGAGAGCTTAACTGTTTTGCTCGATTTTTATTCCCAAAAATTTATTTATATACGAATATTTTGCATAAGTTTCGAGTGGTATCACATTATAAAGCGATTTGATTATAGATTACTTGGTCCATGCATGAGTTATGCAACATTTAATGTTAAAGCACTATCGCTGAAGCGTTGATTTCGAAAGTTAGGATATTATGTGGCACTTGAATGCATTTCTTTATATAAAAAAGTTATGATCGTATATCTTGCTTGTCTCTATATTTATGCAAAAAAATGCGTGTTGTTTATGTCTTGAGAGAAGAAAATAATCGCAAAATATTAAGAAAATTATACGCAATTTATTAAATAAAATAAAATTTTTGCTCATTATGTTCAACCGTTTTAAATATATCTATAAGCATCTGTAATCTGACCAAAGAACTACATTGCTTTTAATATATAAAATGCCCAAAATAGATGACTGCAATATTTATTCAAATTTTCTATTGATTTTCTACTTAAAATTTAATCGAGATTTCGGGATCTTTTTCTCGTTTATTTTAGCTTAATTTTACGTAACATTTGTTTAAGTAATAAATAGAGCTCCAAATGATGGCATTTGCTATTATTTAATCAATAAGTTTAGAAGCATATAATTGTTATATATATGCACGAATAATGTAAAAAGTAGTCATTTCTGCTTTGTTATTATAAAAAGCCATTTATGCTGCTTTCATTGATAATTACTATTTTAGCAACTATTATATGCAATTCGCTAACAACAGGGAGAAAAAATTGTCGTCGAAATTTGATGAGTTTTGCTATCACTTCAATGCATGCGAAGGAATCGCGAGTTCTTCTGAAGTCCGAGTCATTTTGAAATTATATATTAGAATGAAGTTTATATATAATTTATGAATAGAAATATTAGTTAGTTTTTTTTTAAAAAATAAGTGATATGTTAGTAAGTTTTTAAAGTCATTTATAGCGCTATTTTTCTCTACAATAAATGCTAGTTTTTTGGGAGCTCATGTAATAAATTATATTTTTAGACATTTTGATTAATTAAATTTTTTAAAACCATGGTTGCAATATATTTTTAAAAAACCATGAAATGTGTCATTAACATCACATACATAGTGAGAGTTAAGTTTGAATGCTATTTGAAATGATGTGCTCATGAAACATGAAATTATTTTCTTTACCTTTTATCTGATCTTATGAAATAAACTGACAGCACAGTTCATATGAGTGATAAATTTTTATTTTTATTTAAACGCGTATTAGTTATTTCAAATATTTTCGGTTAATAGCTAACATTTTTTTTAAAAAAAAGTTGAACTTATGGATGTGACATTGTCTGTCCGTCCGTCTGTGCTTTAACAAAATAGTTTTATTATAATAATGGGATTTCCTCTGAATTTGGCGTTTATAGTAAATGTTAACATAAAATCCAATATTAGCCATAGTTAGCTAATCTATGGAATTTTTTGGAATAACGAATTAGTGAATTTGGTTGTTATTTAGTTAACTAATCTTATATTTTTAGTGCTAACAAAATATTCTATAAAATCTATTTTAAATTCTAAATAACCAATATATTATAACACAATTAAGTAATGTATAGCTTCTTTATTATTTCTCTGTGAACCATTAAATTTAATTTTAACGCACAAAAAGTCAATAATTATCAAAGTGAGACGATATGAATGTTTCGTTCTTGTTTTTTTATATTATGCCGCACAAACTTTTGAATGATGTTTGAGGTTATATTAAAGTAGATTCAATATAAATTATTCGGTATTCCTTTGATGCTTTGTATTCAAAACCAAAGATTTTATTATTTTGAAAAAAATCGAAATATTTTTGTTAATCGAAAAAAGCATTATGCGTATAAAATATTAAAAAGTAATTTTAACTCGATTATGATTTGGAAATATAATAATCTGTGATTTACCGAAATAGTGTATCAGTGACTGGCCATCAAGGCATGGGTCCGTTGGGTATCTCTCAGGCTCACGACCAGTTAACGCAGTGGCAAATATTTGGAGTGGAGTTTGTATTAACTTTTCTGGTGGTATTCGCCATATTTGCCACTTTGGATCCAAACCGTAAATCACTTGGCAGTGACTCGCTCTCCATTGGCATCGCATATCTTGTTTGTTCGCTTACTGGGGTAATTATATAACCATTTGGTTGAGATTTTTTAGTTAGTATTTATTTACTTAGTGGTTATCGCAAAAACTCATTGAATTTTTTAATTTCCCGATATTTTTGTAAGGGTCGTATTTTCAAGTTTTTCTAGCAGTGCCTACAACCCTGAGAAAGCAGTCCCCAGAGTGTGTGTAGCTATGGTAAAAAACACTAGATTATTAACAATCGATAGTTTATTGATTTATTAAACAGTATATTTCTCATACTTTTTTCATAATTTTCAGCAAAGATTACTTTTATATTAAAGGATTTTTTTAACATTTTCATTATTAATGTTAAATACACAGCTTTAAGGATAGTAAGAAAATATTCTGTGCATCAAATAATTTAATACTTACTACGAAACGAAAGATTATATTTCAATTGTACGTTAAAAATCAGTTTTATATTGAATTTTTCATGCGTAATGTAAAAAGAGAGAGTCAGAAAAAATATTGACTGAGAGAGAGAAAGAGAGAGTCCAAGGGTTAGTCGAGAAAAAAATTGATCTGATCTTACGACCGAACTTATAATTTTCAATTTTAGTATATCGCTCTTATATCCACATTGCGCTTCATATCCACGTCTACAATATAACGAAATGGTTCAAAATGATACCTCCATTCAATTATCTCGGCTCTGATAATGGCCATTAGAGATAGTATGATGATATTAGCCCAAACGAAATCTCGTGAGATTCATTCAATGAAAAAACATCACTGTATATCAAAGAGAATGGAGAGGTATTAAGTGTAGGGCAATAGTAAAACCGCTATAACTTTAATAAAACTAATTGTAACATAACCAGCATTAGAATTAAAATGGAAAAGAGTTAAGAGAAAGAAATGGATTTAGAGGAGAGCGCTAACGTTAATCTCGCTAATGGAAAGCTTTGAGACTGAGGCTGAAGCTGAGGCTCAGTCTCAGTTCCACTCATTCATTATTATTGATTAAACATGGAAGTGATGTATAACCGTATACCGAAATCGGTATAACATTACATACCAGTAAACAAAAGAATAGTTTTAGCAGGCATTTGAAAAACATGGCAAATGCATTATATTTGACGCTGCCTTAGGAATTGAGGGAAAAAATGATGAAAATATACAGTTGAAAATAAATTCTTTGTTGTTTTGAATGGCAAGCATTTTGGTGTTCAATCTACTATAACTCA
This sequence comes from Steganacarus magnus, assembly GCA_034698365.1. Lineage (NCBI taxonomy): Eukaryota > Metazoa > Arthropoda > Arachnida > Sarcoptiformes > Steganacaridae > Steganacarus > Steganacarus magnus. Next base: position 4,237 of record JAQIVF010000090.1, read on the forward strand.
CGCTCTGTCAATCTTATATAACGCTAGATTGAGTTTTATGTTAGACTGTAATTAGAGATGGGCTCAACTGGGAGTAAATTTAATTTCCATTACTTTAACTACCTCTTTGCCAATAGATCTGCCAACTTTTTGTCTCAAAGTTAGCTATTGCTCGTTTGCAATACTGCGATACTCAACCCAATTTAAAGCTAAACAGGTCTAAGCCTAATGAAGCGCATGTTTCCAGACATTTTTTAATTAAGTTCTTTACTGCAAACAGAAAATTGTATTTCTTTGCAATTGTAGTTAAAAAATAGTTTTGATAATATACCGTATACAGTATTTGCTTGCCGTGCAAACTATATAGTAATATACAGTATTTGTTATATATCTCAATACAGATACCAGCGAGCGGTGCATCACTGAATCCGGCGCGAACATTAGGGCCTTCATTTGTTATGAATCGATGGAAGCATCATTGGGTAAGCAAAGCGCGAAATGCAATCAAATTGAAGCGATTGTTTGGGCGATAGCGAGTGCAGTCAGATATGAAATAAATAAAGTAATGCTCATTTTTCTTTTCTCCGCTCGCATTCAGTATCAGTGAGACATTCAATTTTGCACAGACATATGATCTCATTGCCCAATACCTTATAAGTTTTCTCCAACAGTGTTGTTGTTGTTGTGTTGGTTTGACATTGGATGCGTGATAATGCGAAATATATAGCGATATCAACATCAACATCGGCTCACATGGGAAATATTGAACAAAAACTTTTTAGAATGTCTCTGAAATACTCATTTCTTTATATATGTGGCAAAAGATAAAATGAAAACAATTGATAGGAAAGCTTTTAGATTGGACTAAATGCAACTCGAAAAGTGAGCCCAAAGCCATGTTCTATGAGTTAGTGAGTTAAGGAAATAGAAAGCAGTGTTCGCTCTATTCATTGTGTAATGCTATGAACATCGATCCGCACATACAGAGCGAGTAGAGTAGAGTAGAGTGAGAGTAGAGAGTAGAGAGTCAGTGAGACTTACAATGAGAAAAATTGCTACTTCGCTAAAGTCTTGTAATTCTTGGCGTTATATCGTTTCCATACTCCAAATCATATTATATATGCCGGACTCGCGTAAACTTCAGCAAATATATGTGAGAAGAAATATCAATGCATTGTTATAGTATTGGTGTTGACTGCAACGCCAAACAAATTCCGCTAAAATGTGTTAAAAGAGCAAAATTAATTGCCACTGCAGTGTTATGATAAGCTAAACTGCTTGTGGTGCAGATAAGAATAGCTCCGTATTACCGAAAAATAAGCTGTGCCTCCAGCGAGCACAGCATCGCAGCATAGCTTCACTCCACTATTCTTTATTATATAAGCCTTAATGCGTAGAATTTTCTACTTAATTATTAAATATAAAAAAATGTATTAAAGTTATTAAATTTTTAAAAAAGAGAATCTAAAATAGTAAAAGTCATATTTAGTGTGCGCATGCAGACAGTAATGGCATTAAAATAGCGCTGTTACTGTTAGTTTGAGGGTAAAAATAAGTTTGCGTAATATATTGATTTTTATTCGGCACATCAACTCAATTTCAAGTGTTTCTTGACAGTAAAAGATGTTTTTTATCATGAGAACGAGAACGAGAGAGAATATAAGCCTTTAGCTTTCGCTTCTCTCCCATCGAACCTCTATATTCCTCTCGTCTTTCGTGCCCTTCTGTCTAAAAAGTTATATTATTACCAAAGAAAAAATTTTTTACGTTAAAATGATTCGTTTTTTAATACATTTGGTTTTCGATCCCCTTTTTTGCCATCATTTTTGCTTTCGAGCATAAATCCCAAAGAGCGTCAATTTTCTTTGTACGGTTCTGTCCTCTCGTGCGTTCTCGTAGTTTAACAATAACGCCAATGGCTTCTTCTTCGACGTATAAGTTTAGTATATATACAGTATATATAGTACTGTGTATAGCTTTTGCAGAATCAATCTCAAGAGAATGACAAACTTTTTGGCGTTCAAGCATTTCTAAATAGATAGAGTTGTTATACACTCAACTACGTGAGCGGAAAACTAGAGAAAGTAAGAGAGCTTTACATCCCATAAACTGACAGAGAGAACCATTGGGGAAGAGAAGTGCAAATCAAACCTGAAAGTGATTGTCGTAAAGAGCATCCCATCCCCCACTCATTCTTTTATTTCTACATTGTCTTCGTTTTTCGTTTTTCTTTTTAATATCAACACTGCGCGCTGAGCCTCACTTGACATTTTCAACAATAAGAGGCACTCATTCTATAATTTTGTTGACAGGTTTATTGGTTTGGTCCTATAACTGGTGGTGTATTGGCCGGATTAATATACGAATTTATATTTGACACCAAGAAAACTGGCAAAACCTTACGCGACGCCTTCGATGAGTTAGAAAGAGGTAAGAATAAGAAGAGTAGAGTATGAGTAGAGTAAGAGTAAAGTTACAATCAACTTAACCATTCACTATGTTTGCCATGTTTCCAACCGAACATTATTTTAGTATAACATTAATACTCGAGAGAAAGAAAAATTAGAATATTAGATACAATGCTAAACAGTAACATCATCTATGGCTTCGTAGAGCATAACTCCGAGCATAACATAAAAAATGCAATAATAAATAAGGTTCGTTACGTGTAATACCATATACCTCTGGTATGCTCACAAATATGTTACATTCAACATATTCCACGCTTTTCTTAGTACTGTATTGTTAAACATACTATACCTTTGAATAGTATTTCTTTACTACTGTTTATGTAGAAAAGAGTAAATTTGACTAACATTTACGTGATAGTGAATTCGCAACATATCCTCAGTTCTTTCCTATAGCATTCAATTGAATATTTTCTTCTTCTTTCTTTCTTTTATCTATAAAAAATCGTTTCCAATCTCACGAAAAACATTGAATTTTTAAAAAATAACATTGATCTTGCGTTATATATGAGTTACATATTGGATCGCAGATGTATTTTCCGAAAATACTATTTAGATATTAGACGAAAAATTTTCGATCAAAGTTCACTTTTGGCTTTATTTGATTTCTCGATGCGGGCAAACAAAGTGGAAGTTTTGATTTTCCACACAAGTTTCGCCATATGTTGCACAGCCAGAGGAAATGTTGTGATCAACTTTTTTTTCTTAAATCATAACCGTATAAACCAAACACAATACATTCAGTGCTTTTCGCTTATAGTGAATAACTTATATTCGAAAGGCGTTCGATTTCTAAGTTTTTCTAACCCTAAACTTAGTTTTCCCCAGAGTTTAGTAATGGTGATGCTTGTGATGGTTGTTATGGTTGTTCGCCACAGAGCAACGAATGGATAAGAGCTGCGATTCGCAGCATTCGTTGCAATCAACTGTGATTTATGTTTTTTTACTGAGTTGTATTTTTCGTTTCTATTTTCATGTTACATATTATATAGAATCAAATATAGATGATGACTACGAAGATCCAGAAGCGAAGATCAGTAATAATAAGGCGATAGTGGCTTACAGTACAACTTCTGGAACATCGAGTGGAAGCAGCAGTGGTCATCGCTCAAATCACACTCAACTCAGTAACGTTAGTAATATCACAGTTCACGGATCGTCTCATTACGACACTTATCGAACTGCAGCGGCAGTCAATGCTTACACACCGACACCAGCGATGGATGGCGTATACGCGACCGCAGCGCACACCGCACACAACACACACAATACACACAACAGCACACCACATCACACAACACTGCCGTCCAATAATTATATTCATACCAATTCTAATTACGCTCCTATTTATGGTTCGCGTTACGGACACAACACTTTGAGACAAATACCTTCGCGAATGGATTACGCGGCACAGCCACCCGTTTCTGGACCCGGAAATACTAAATTTTAATGTGTTATATATAGATAATTGTATTAATAAATCATTTCATGTGTAAATAAACATTAGTACGTATCGATCGGTAATGTATTGTGTGTCATAAGGAAGGATAATACGATAAATGCTTTGTGGAAATCTTGTCATAAATCCTCACATTTACACTTCCCAATGCAATTACGAGTTTCTTTTTTTTGTTGAAAAATAACTCTAATTTTTTTCACTTAACAAGTTATCCATGTTTACCGAGTTGTTCGCATAGTTCTGTACAATTGTGTATAATAATAATTACTATGACTTCAATTTCGAAATGTGTATTCGCTGAGAGCAATACTGCGAAACTATATGTAAAAGTTTTATACTCCAACAACATTTCGTGTGTTTTTTTGTAAAGATATTTTCAGTTTATAAGTTATTATACAGTTATAAATACACTCATTTTACAGTATGTTTGTTGGTTGTATTAATTTCTAATGTTTAGTTTATATTGAATGTATTTGTACTTAATAAGCACTTTTAATATAAAAAGTGTGTCATGAAAATATAATATTGAAATAAATATAATGAGAAAAAAAACTATTTTAAATTGTGTCTAAAAAATATAAATGATTGATTGATTTGAACTGCTTTTCAATATTCAATATCCTAGTTTCACTGTGATGTAAATTATGAATGAAAATGATTAATTATGATTCCCTAAATTAGCAAACCATTGCCCAAAGTGTTAGATAGGCGTCCGATTTTGTAGACTTATGTTATACATCCTATTAGAAACCATAAATTAATAATATTTTTATTCGCTATTGTTTTAGTGTTATTTTCAGTTTGCGCTTTGTGAGCAGATATTCACTAAGTCCTAATAATAATTTATTGGCTCTCAAAAACATCGGATTTGGAAATTATTTTTTGAAATTTTTTAATATTGCGCAACAATGATATTCATATAAAATTATAAACCACCCTTAAATTACTCTTATACTAAATCATAATCTTAACCTTTAAACACCAGAGAATGACTGAATCGAAATGAATAAGAATGCTTTGAATTCTATGACCATAAGGGCGTCAACAAAAGAATGGATCGGAATTTGATGGTGCGTTCAATTTGATTCATCTCTATATGGGCGCTCACCCAACCTTCAAACTTACAATGCAGTTACAATACGTAAAGTATACGCGAAAGTTGTACAGTACCTGTTTTTCAGTGGAAAACGGTTAACACATAAAATCGGGTGAAATAAAATTATTTGGGAACACGTAAGGAAAACTACAGGTACCCTAAATGTCAACATTTCATTTAACATGCAATAATTAACATTAATAATTACGCTACCTTGAGCTGAACTGAGCTTGAATCTTGACTATTTAATGCCTCAGCGCTTGAAGCTCAAGCTTAAAACTTCTGGTTTATTGGACTTAAAAAATCAAGCTTAAGCTGGAATCACGGGGTTTAGGTCTTAATAAACTTTTGCATAATGATTAAAAGTTTATGATTATTTATGTCCACTTCTATGTATGACATATTATTATTATTGATAATAATAATTTGATAATAATTTATTATATAATAATTTCTGATAAATTTTTTCGTCTGGACTACACCCTAAAATTTTTTGTATGGTTTTTGTAATCATTCTATGTTCGTGTTCTAGATATGTGAAGTATGCAATATGAAGATCAATTATTTGTTAGACTAATTTTTTGTTTTACTATATGTGTATATTTATAATTCTGCAGCTACTGATGAATGCAATCATAGATTGAAATGCTAAAACATCATCATAATGATTGCAAAAAGATCACGTTGAGCCTGAGCTGATGTAAGCTTGAAGACCAATTTTTTATGTCTCTGAGCTCAAAACTCAAGCTCAACCTTATATTAATAAACTCAAGCTCGCATTATTTTTTTAGAAGAAGCGTCATCTTAACTATTAATGAGCTTAAGCCTAATTGAGCTCATTTCCATCATTAGTAATAATAGTAGAAAAATAAAAATATTTACCCAAATAGCGATAAGAGTAATTGATTCGTTTTTGGCTATTAAATAACTTAGTACTGTTGACCGAAGTGACCACTTCTAAGTTATAGCGTTCATAATTTATATAATAATATTAGCAATAAATTTTCAATAAATGTTTGTTGTGTGAGTTAATAAACATATTATCACTACTGGTCTCACAAAGTACTACTCAACCGATAGATTAAGTTCAACCTCTCGCTACAAACATAAAAATAAATTAAAACAAAGATAAGCATAATTATTTGTCAATAAATGGATAGAGACATGAAATGGTTGCGTTAGAACACAGATAGGCTATGATTTGTTGGCAGTATTGATTTCTACTAAATTTCCACGTTTTAAACGTAACCTGAAATGTTTAATACATTCCGAATTTAAATTCATAAGTCATTTCTGTCACTTAATTCCCGAAAGTATTGTATTTATAAGAACGATATATTGATTCTAAAACAAGAACAGAATCTCGCGTCTGTTCTGCGCGTCGTAACTCAGAAAAAAGAAGAAAAAACACTTAAAATATTGTAAAACTTTCTCTACTAATGTACATCCATGTAATATGAATTGAAAAAAGAGAGGGTTTTTTTATCGAACACAATGCGAGATTACAATGGAGTCATAGAGTATAACAAGAGAGCGAACACGAAAAAAGTTTAATGTGTCTCGTTTTCTCATTTCGGTTCACTCATGTGTACTTGTTTTATGTACTGTGCAAAAAACTATATGTGCAATAACAACAACTTGCCTCCAAGTATAGCAAAGTATAGCAAAGTAAAGTATAGCACCAGTTTTAACATTTACTAGCAATATTTTTTGCAAACACACAGAGAAGGACTTAATAGCAATGACCACTAGTTTTGTATGAGTTGGTGTGTGTCGAGCAAAAGGCAAATCAGCGCTTATATAAAAAAAGAACATACAATACATTATGTAGAATTGGCGAACGAAAACCGTTCCAGTTTTTTATACCAAACCTGACATCAATTTAAGCGAAGAGAGAGCGAAAAAGAAAGATTTTTTTTCTTCTCTGCCAAAGAAAAGAGTAGAGTGAGATAAAAGATTAAAGAAAAGAAAGCAAAAAGCATTTCTTTTTCTATTCCAGCGATGACTTCTCGCGATAATCAAAATATATAGCGTTAAAAAACATTATTATTTGCCATAACAATAACAATAATAACGTTGGTTTGTAATAGTATGGCCACTGAGACGTTCAAAAATTTATAGTTTTAAAGTCGAGAAATTAAAAAAAAATATCATATAAAACAATAGATGTCAACAATTTTATGGTCAATTCTTAAACTTTTTAGTTTTTTATAGTTTATAATACAATAAAAATTTATACGTATTTATATATTTATGCTTATAGAGTATACTATAAAATGAGTTAAAAACAGGCTATATATGTATATATATATATATATATAACTGACAAGAAGCACTATTATCAACAAATATCATTTGAGTTTTTTTTTAAAAATGTTCAGTTTTCGCAGAAAAAAAATTATCAGTTTCTTCTCCGGTGAACGCGACTGTCAATCGCTATCTCCTCGACGACAATGCATTTGCAGGCAATATCATAAACTGCGCGATTATGCGACGAAAATAAAACAGTAAGCGAAGCGGGTATGAACAGCATTGTCGATAAGTTTTTGAAAACCGCTCTCAATAATGACCTAAAAGTTAAAGAGAACGAAAATATTGCAATCAACGCGAAACGCTGATAATAATAATAAATTGCGCATATAATAATAATAATAATAATAATAATAATGCTAAAAATAATGATAATGCGATTTTCGTACCAAAGAATTCCAATATTTTTGGCGGGAATCACTCTAATCAAACCATCGCCGACATCGTCAATACGATCGCACGACACCACTACTATACCGCAAATTGCTTTACCGGGTGTCGATCCGCCGATGCGATTCATTTGGCCGCGATGTAAGCATATGGCCTGTGATGCGAAACAATCAACAATCACTACTAATTTGATATATTATTACTGTATTATTGATACGACTTGCCTCATACGCGCAAACTATAAACCGGTGTATCATTTCGATAATTATTATCTCTGATGTTAATTCGTACGCGATCTGTAATGCGTCAAAATCATAGTCTAGTAAACTAAGATCGAATTTGTCGATATCTCTGTCAAGTTTGAAATGCAAAGAAACAAAGTGAAGGTATGACTGAATCCAAAAAGTAATATAAGGCAAAGCAATAAATTATATGATTGCGTTATTTCATGATTTTTTGAACCATTAGGTAAAAATCATGAAAATTGCATCTCAAGAATACATACATAAGCTCAAGATAATCAACAGCGATGTATGTGACCATCAATTTTAATATAAGAAGGAAGAAAAAGTCGAGTACTTCGGCAATAACTCGCTTCCAAACACGAGGAATAGCGTATATACGCCCTAAAACCCAACCAATACAGCAGAGTTTAATTTATTGAAAAGAATGTTTTTCCAAACAAAAAAGAAAAGAGAAAAGTACCGCTTATTAAAGTTTGATAAAACTCAATTCTCTATGAAAAAAAGAAAAAAGCAGAAAGAGAGAGAGAGAGAGAGAGAGAAGCGAGAGAAATATATAGTATAGTATAGAATAGTAGAGTCAGTTATATTGCTTCGAGATTCAAGAGCTTTACTTATTTTCCTCTTATATATCCTAACATTTCTCATTTAATCGCTTGAAAAAGCTTTACTTAGCATCAGCGTAAAAATTATTTGAGTCTCTCGTGGAATGACATTACTCTTGACTAAGAAATTGGAACTATTCTCAAATTGTGTTTTCTCTCTTTTTGACTTTTTGTTTTTGCTTCCCTTTACTCATCCAAACGATATGAATTCATATTAAAATAATTCAAATTTATACACGCAACGCAACGCAAGCATTTATAAATATATTGGAAATACCATCTCCTCTATTGTTTGGTTGATTGAATCCGAAAACAATCGCAAATCTATCAATAGTAATGACAGAGTATCTACAGTATCATAGTGTGACCCACTCTCAGACTGATCTCTTTTTTTGCCATTCTCTTTCTCTCCCCTTCTTTCTAACTTTTCATTCTCAATTGCCTAACATTCACCGAATACTACAAATAGTTGTTCTGTATGGCGAAACCTTATTTTGTTGCAAACTTTATTCAACCATTTGGGCATTTTTGCTAACTAGTAGTGAATAAACACCCAATTCTTTAGCATCATTGCACTAGCGTTGCACTCGTATACCGAGTTAGGCATCAGTTACTAAGAAGATAATTGGATACCAGTATATGCACTATGGAGTAGACAACACTCCATAAGCTTAGCAAACGTAAATGTACTCAAGCAATACACTAAATACCTCTTTAAATGATATTCTATGGCTCAGAATATTAACACATTACAAACAATTAATGAATGTTTGCGTTGCTTATTATAACGTTTAATTTGGTTTTTTTAATAAACAGAATCAGAACCTGTAGTTGATTTTTTCTTGCGGCTATAACTAGTAGTTTACTTAATATTTACCCAATTTTTTACGAAACCTTTGGTCAACACATAGAAAGCGAGAGTTTATACAGTATTTGGCGATCAATAAACTAACAAACAACATAATAAAAAAAACTCTCGCAAAATTTACTTTTACCAGCTATTTTTTTGTTCCTATAACTTTCCTCGGGTTATGTTAGATAAGAATAAATGCAGTACTATTATAATGAATTTCATCCAACCGTAAGCATACCCGTAATTTGATTTTACAAAGTTTTCCTGCAAAAATGAAATTACGACAAATAAAATTTGGGTTTCGCTTCTTTACGAATTTAATAGAGGTATCTCTTTTGTGTGTGCAACTATCTGTGGAGAAACACTAAAATTTATTACAAGATTATTCGAAAAGTTAACCTATAACTTATGTCTGCAATCGAAATTTTTTATATGGAAATACGAATAGCACTCAAACTGAGAAAAAAAAAACAATAAATTAACACAACAAAAACTATGCAAAGAGATTTTTTTTGGCGAATTTAAAGTTTTAAAATTAAAAAACATTCTAAAATTTATAATTAAGTGATTCCTGAAATTTAAATTTTGTAAATACTGTATAATTGTTTTTATTTCCTTTAATAAAAAAATAAAAATAAGAAAAGAGTTCAAATTTAAAAAATAATAAGATATTTAAACTTAAATTGTTTGTTTTGATGTGATATTTATATATTACGATAAAAATTTAAACAATAGTTGGAAAAAAATAATTATCATAAATTCACGCAAAGTTCATTAAAAGTTTTAAAATTATTATTAACAAGTAATATACGCTTATATATAGCTATATATAAACTTCATTTGCGTAAAAAGAAAGAAAACTGCAAACTAAACCTAATATGCATAACTTAATAATATATTTTTGATTAGTATGATAATCACATTTTAAATTAATTAATACTAATAAGATATAGTAATCAACATTTCTAATAACATAACGATATTATTTTTCTTTATTCTTACGTATAATGCGTAACAACTAAATGAATAATTCATTATCTTATTAAGATATTCGCATTAGTAATGGTTGTACACTCGCATGTTTGGCGTGTTTTGTGCACTTTTTTATTTCAACAACTGGTAAAGTTTTACATTATAAAAATATTTTGAAATCATGTTTCATGTAAAACTTTATTTATTTATTTAATATACATCTTGTAAACATTAATCAATTCAATATAGACTAGTAAACAAACATACGCGAAATGCCGGGTCGGGTTTTATAAATTTTCAGTGAATCCCGATTTAATAATATATTTAGTATAGTTTTTAACAAAAATGTGCATAAAATTATATATATATTTTTTTTAATTTATCAAATAAAATTATTCATTACATAAAGTAATTATATTTTGAAATACAAAATATTTACCATAATTATCTTTTATTAAAAAATTTAAGGTTGAATGAACTACTGTCGGGTTCGGGTCTGAAATTTTTTACGATATACTTATCTAAATAAAAAACACACTTTAAATCTGATTTTTAATAAAGTGCGTTATGTATAAAAATAACTTAATTAAGTAACTATAATCCAAATGTATGTTAATGCTAATTAACTCAAATAAATATTGAATTAATTAATGTTTACAAGATGTATAGGAAATAATTAATTTCTTGCTTTAATTTGGGTCAAAGATTATCCTATAATTGGATATAAAAATAAAATGATTAAATCTGTTGTTAAGCAAATTAAATTATCATAATTTTTGGACAAAAGTTGGATCAAAGTATCAAATGAAAACCCACCGAAATTCGCGTAACAATTTTTATATACTAAGTTAGATTAAAAATTGGAGTTTGAAGAACGTGTAAAATATTTTCTCAAAGGCACATGAAAAAGATCTTTGTTCGAGAATCGGGATTAAAGCTAATGAGGTTTGTTGATCAAACTCGAGTTTTTTCTAATATTATAAAATTTAAAACATTATTTATTACAAATTTATATTGATTTCTTGCTTAATCAAAATATTTCTTTAATATTACTTATTGGGGATAATAAAAAAAATGTAATGATGCATAAAACCTAAGCAACTTTTACGCTAAGCATAGCAAACACTAATGCCATCTATAGATTTCAAAACAAACAATTCTTTTTAAGACATTAAAATGCAAGTTATACGGTAAATAAGCACATTCTTGAGCATAATTTGGTAAAATACAACGATATAATATCAGACTTCTGTCTATCGCGTACTCAACTCAAAGTTTTATACTTAACAAAAAGGCGACTGTTAACGCTCTTTTTTGCAAATTTTTGTCACTAACAAAAGACAATGAATCAATGCTTTCCCCAATTAATTCACTAGTAGTACATTAAAAGCTTTACTTTTACTCATAAGACTTGTTCGCTTTTCACTTGAAATTAATGAAATTAGCGTTAAATACTAAACAAAAAAAAACAAATAATGAAAATAAAAACTAGTTTTTGAAAGATGTTTCGTATGAAACGGAAAACAAAACTGGTTTATATGATTTAGTGTTACGCGTCAATAACTACGGTAAGCAATATTAACCTATATTCTCAATAAAATACTATCAATCGTTGTAATGCTCTGTTAACTATGATAACAAGATTGACAGGAAGTACGTGTACGTATTATATACCGATTTAAGCGATTTATAGCAAATAAATTTAAATAAGAGTTTAAACTAACTTCTGCTTGCGATAAAAAAATCTCTCGAAAACATACCTAATTGTGGCGTATTTGCGTCCGAATTAGCATTATTTGCAAACCAATTGAAATTACTGTTGATGTCAGTGCTGTACTGGTTGTGTACTGAACTCAGCGAAGACATCATTAACGGATAGGAACGAGTGAACCATTGCCAGTACTGGCACTGAACGATCCACGCGTCCAAGTGTTTCACGTATTCGTCGCACGTCTTATACGGAAGCGAGCAATCATTTTCGGTCGACTCACCAGAAGACTGTCCACCGCTGACCGACGCGTTCATTGCCTTCTTTCGAGAACGAAAATTCTCGTCACTATTCGCGTGATTGTTATTTTCAGCCATTTGTCTGCACAAGCAATACAGTTATATAAACATAGCGCTATCGCTGTTTACATGAAAGTTGCGTAAATGTGATGACAATTATCAAAATAATCGCACATAAATGTGTTATATAAGCGTCGTTACAGTAATAATCACTTTCTTTTTCACCGTTACTTTCCTAAACAGAAATTACGTTCGCATTTGATTTTACTCGAATTAAAATTGCGCTAAATGTTCAATTAAGTTATCGCTTATAAAAGTTATTTTATTTTAATATTTCATTTTAAATAATAGTTTAGGTGATGATTGAGTTAAAAATATAAAAATATTGAATTGAAAAAACTCTTTAATGTTCATAATATTTATAAGTTACATATATTTGTTTACGTATTTTATTAACAAATATTTCATTATATTTATGACTTAAACAAGTAAATAAACCCAATGCTTTGAAATTTTTATTTTTTCTAATTTATTATCACAAAAAAATGTTAAAAATTGCGAGAAAATGCGATTATATTAATAAAATTTCGAGATCGAATGCGCAATTAATGGCAAGATGCAGGTTCTTTAGCGACGATAACAAACCAAGTGATGACAACGCGAATGTCGTCAGTGGTAACGACGATGTGATCGACAAATTAAGTTTTTCGAGGGCTTTCACGAAATTTGAAAAGTTAGCGACAGAAGATCGCAGCGAAAAGAAAAAGAAGGTGAAAGCAGTTGCGGAAGAAAACGTTATGTTTCCGACACTTCTACGTCACTCACCATTCATACAAATGGGAGACTTTAGAAACAGAGTTGTGATCGGAACTGTTGTGCTCACCGTTGCTGACGACCTATATATTGACTTCGGTGGCAAATTCAATGCAGTTTGCAAACGACCGAAGCTCAAACAATCGTATGCTATTTAATAATGCAATATAATGTGCAAATTTTGATGATGATATAAATTTTAATTTAGTGATTACGTTCGTGGCGTTAAAGTGAAGATAAGATTACACGACTTAGAACTTTCTGATAGATTTTTAGGAACAAATCATGACATGACTTTACTAGAAGCTGATGCGACGCTTATAGGACTGGTTTGGTCGCCAGCGAGTGCTACGCCTAAGGACTCCACTAAAGTTGACACACAGACTGGCACTCGATCGCAAAATATTAAACCTAATAATGAAATGGAAGTAGAAATTTAATGAAATCATTTTATTTATAAGAATGCATGATTGATTTATAATATAATAAAATCATATATTAATTTTTATGCTGAATATTTTTATCTACTGGTAAACTTTTAACTAATAATAACGAGCATAATTACTATTATTTGATTAAACCTTTACAATACAAAACTACTGTATACTATACAGTATTACTGTTACAGTTTAAAAACACGAGTACTCGCTGCGCTCTAACTTATACCAATGCACGTCACTTTTATCAAATATTATGGTTACTTTGCAGTAATCATTTTAACACATATTTAACAGTATCGCATAAATTTAAAGCTTAAAATGCTTCTTGATTTTAAATAATATGTATATTCTATTTTTTACTTTTACTGTATTTAACATTATGTAAACCAAAGTATTTAAACTGTGCCGTAATTAATTTAAATTAGTATTTTTTTTAAGAAATTTAAATCTAGAGAAGTTTGCACACATTTGTGTAAAATAATATTTTCTTAAAACTTCAAGTTAAGTCAAAAAGTGATAAGTTATCACTGATAACTGCCGGTAAGCTTATCCTTTATCAATTAAAAGAGATTTGTTGAAAGAGGTTATGAAAGTGATTGCTTTATCTGTGAAAATATAAAGTGAAGTTGGAATGTCTATTATAAAAATATCACGAACAAAGAAAGCGAATAATAGTGAAAATAGTGAATTCGTTGTCAAAATATTATTTACTAGTTCTTTGCCAACAATTTTCCCGTTTTATGAAATAGTTTTCCAACTCTAAAGTGTAAAAAATTGCGGTTACATTAATTAATGCGCTCTTTTACTATAACTTGCGAGAAGCATATCAAGTACTTAAATGTTTTAAAATAAGAATTTTGTTAACGTATAGGATATTCGATATACGCTACAATCGTATGAGGATGTATGGCTAATTAATCTAAAAATATTATATGAAGTGAGTTTCACTGTGCTATTAATAGCAGCTATAAAATTCTAGAGGAGGTTAATCATCCTAATGCTAGATGTATATTACTGTATAACAGAACCTTCTTATCGCGTATTACCGTAATATTTTCAGAAAATTCTAAAGATTCGTTATATTATTTCATAAATAGTAAAATATAAAAAATTAAAAATATTTATCACACAAAAAATTTATTCCTTGAGTATAACTTTGGCATATGTTATTTAAAAACTTCTTTTTTTAAAAAAAGTGTACATTACTAAAAATTTGAGTATATATTCACTATAAATTTAAATATAATAAAATCACATGTGTATAAAGCAAACATTATCTGTGGTGAGATATAATAATAAACTTATAATAATAACATAAAACAGTGGTGCAAACGAAAATTAAAATAAAGCGAACTCTTATTCAATAACAATTAACATCGAAAGACTGCTTCTAAGTTCTACGCTTACACATAATTTCAATAAATTGTAATATATTTAAATTTTCAAATAAATTAATTTTATAAAAAAAATCGTGATAATAAAATCACAATTAATATACACCTAATATTAATGTAATTTTTGAATGTAATTCTTAAAAAACTGTGTTTTTACATTATACATGCTGCGGTCTGAAGAAATCGTCGTAAGAGTCACTCCTCTCCTGATTATGAACATCAACTTTACAGAACATGGACGATGAGTGCGGAGGTGTGTGACAGAGCAAGCCTTTTTCGTCGTACGCGTATGAACTCGATTCTGGTTGAAACGGATTCGTGTGCGGATGCGGCGGAAGTGGTGGCGTTTTTAAGAGAGAAAATTTTTGAAATGGCAGTGTCGAGTATAATGATTCGTCCTCTTCGATGATTGGCTCCTGATGTTGGACCCACAAAACGGTGGGCACAGGAGGTCTAGCCATTAATGGCTTTGTCTTATCGGAGGAATCGCTGTAACGAAATGAAAGCGTTCCTTCTTCTGAGACAACACTTTGTCTGCCCGTTGGATGAGCTTTAGTGCAAGTGTTGATATACTGAAAATTTTTTGCTGGACCTCCTGACAACATTTTTGCTTTTATCGAATTTCTATCTTCTATACTGATATAAGCGTAAGCTGCAGAAAACGCTATTACTATAATAACAGCCGCGACTGTTATTGGAATGATAAAAGATGAGCGCAAATATGGAGGCACTTGCTGTTCTATTACTCCTCTATTCGATACTTGAAATGTTTGACCAAACAAATTAATTTTGAAAAATAAAATTATTAATCTGTAAATTAAAGTTAAGAAATCTTTCCAAAACCTAAAGTTAATCTGATTGGCTTGTCGTGGTTTTATCATACATTAGAAAATAAATTAACTTTGAATTGATGGATGAAAATCAGTTAAATTAAAAATTATGACTATCACTACAAAAATGTTAAGTTAAGTGTATTTGAAATTCAGATGCAAAGCATGCGTTAAACTAAAACTAAAATGTTTGTTTGAGAAGTTGTGTTTATACAGAGATAGTGTAATCATTTGACGACACCCACCAAAACTGTGTTTAACCAAAAATAATAAAAATATGATACCTTTAACTCTAAGCATAGCTGACTGACTAATACTACCAAAAGAGTTGCTAACATGACACGAATAATTAGCGGCATCGCTATTGTCAATACTATTGATCGTGAATCGCGATGAATCATCATACGAATCGATCTTATACTTAACACCATTTAACAGATTTTGGCCATTCTTATACCACTGGAAATATAATGGTCGACTGCCATAACTAGTGTCGCAATGCAATCGAAACGAAGTGCCTTCGTTTAGTATGAACGAGTTCGATGAAAATGGCAATAGTATTGGAGATTCTGTAACATGTATTACACTTATTATAATACAGTAACGCAATTAAAATCTATTATATTTTTTGCATACCTTTGGATAAACATAGTTTAATATTATGTAAACATATAATATACGCCACAATTAGTGTAATCTTCATTCTTCATTCTTTTATTTAATGAAGCGATTTATTATTGATTCAATTCTAAAACGATAATAAATTCATTATGCATGCTATGCTTGTTTTTCTTACAGTCCGATCAACAAAGAAACAGACATTTAAACTCTTGCACACAACCCATAGCGCATAGTCTAGTCTCTAACACAGTGTTAGCGCCACACACAGTGCAGGTGTGCTTTTATCTGCCCTTTAAATTTGAAATTTTTAGCGCGAAAATCTGTTTTTTTAATTATTAACTAAACTAAATGAAATTGTTTTTTTGGAAACTATATTTGTTTTACTCAAAAAATGCTAATACATTAATTGTTTAGGTGAAGCTAAAACATAAGTTCTATAAAAATTCATTATCATAATAACTAATGATAACTATCATTGTTATCAATAAAGTTTAAATAATAGTTTTCTGTCACTTAACTCGTTACCTGAAGTTCGGATTAAATCAAAATAATTAAAAATTATCTAATTTAAAATCTATTACTTCACTATTTCGGGTACAATATTTTTAAATTCAATTATAATAAACCCTTTAGAAATGTGAATATAACTTACCAATTATTATTTGAAATAATTGCGCACAAAACAGTCAGTTAATTAACATTATTGCTTAACAATAATTTCATATTTCGAATTATAATAAGTTATTCATGCAAATAATATACAGACTGCGCACTATTATGTTTTACAATATTTTACTTACACTTTTGATTTTAACGTAATGTTAAAAAATTTTGTTTTTTTTAATACTAATAATTGATTGCATAGTTTTGGTATTACATAAGTTTTAACTATAATGAATGCTTCATAACAATTCTTTAAGGTTATAACTGATAAAACAAAAATTACTTACGCGTATTATAAATACTTTTATGTATCAAATTTTTTAAAATATGTTATTGTAAATAGAAAATAACAACTCTGAACATAAGAATAAGGTCTTAAGTAAGTTCAATAATTTGAAAGTCGTGCAGATTTTTGTTTTCAACAGTTATTAAAAATCTCAGTTATCAATATTATAAAAGGCTTATGGAATACTAAATCACTGAGTGAGTCATGTCTTCACACTAAACGGGCAATTTTCCAAATAGAATATTACATTAAACTAAAGTTAGAAATCGTGTAAAATGCAGTATTTACTCTAGCGATGGCAAAAAGCTCAGAGTGAGCTAAGCTAACTTGAACTGAGATGAGCTTGAAGCTCATGCTCGGAGCTCTATGCGCAATTTCCACCACTTGAGCTTTCTCAGCTTGACTTTACTTAAAATAAATAAAATTTGTAAATTTGAATACTATATTCATTGAATATAGTGAAATTACTTAATAAATTGTATGAAAAAATCTCGATTTTAGAGAAGTAAATCATTAAAAAATGAAATTTTTATAATTAAAAGCTAAAAATTAAAATAATTCATGTAAATATTATTGCTTAATAAGCTCGAAGCTCAAGCTCAATCCTATTGTGAAATTCAGAAGCTCAAGCTCTGTTAATGTAATTTTGAGCTTATTGCCATCGTTAATTTACTCCAATTCTAACCAACTTCATCAGTGACTCAAAACAAATTCCCAACAACTTCATTATAAAATCTAAATCTGTTATTAACTCCACTTTAAATCTATAAAAAAATTTAATTTTGTACTCCAACTCCAATTAAATTAAGATTTTTTTCCAACTCCATTCCAACAGTTATAGTTATAAAAAATTTCATAATAAGTGTGTAATACCTTTATGTCGTTATAAAATATTTACATTTCACACATTCTAAATTTAATAAATTATGGAAATATTATAAGGAAAATAAAGCTAATTTTCATTACATATTATGTAATACTTAAGAATACTTAATGAGACTATTAAAAGAGTTAGACATGTAAATCGCAAAAATTTTCAAAAATTAACCCGACAGTAGTTCGAGATTTACAAACTCGACCCGACCCGAGCCCGACGAGTTGGAACCCGACCTGATGAGAAATATTTTTTTTATTACCAAAAATTCTTTAAAAAAATTTTTAATCTAAAATTTAACTTCACAAAATTATAATAAATAAAGTAATAATTTGATAATTTTTTGAAATTTTTATATAATAATACAATGCTATAAATATTATTAAATCGGGTTTCTATAAAAAACCCTGTAACACAACGCAAGTGTTACTCACAAAGAACTGGTCGCTGTGTGGTTCCTATTTTTGGTTTTAAAGTTTTCGCTTTAATTTTTGGATCTCAACCTTACCTCAATTTTGTATCAATCATTCATTCGCACATTTCAGTGTTTTTATAAATATCATTCAATTATTTTTGTACGAAGCGTTTTGTATTTTGATTAAAAGTTTAAATTTATTAAAAGTATTATAAATATTACAATTTTTCTGTTAATCACATCCGTTGTCCAACAAATCTTGGCCTGTAAGTCAATTAACGACCACACAGCGATCACTTCTTTGTGAGTGACACTTGCGTAGTGTTACATTTGGCTAAAACTACTAATCGTCAGCACTCAATATTTGGTGGCTATAAGAGCGCATAATGGGATGGCCGTGTAGTTTGGTGTAAGAAACAATCCAAAAAGAGGTCTGCAGCTGAGTGAAACATTTCATCAACTCAGATGGTAACAACGTTACCTCATCACACATTTTATGTGAATCACTACAGTACAGAACTGACCGAAATCAGCCACTGGTCCGGACAAACTATGCCTTGAGTATCACTGTTCCCGTCGCAACAGGAAATTCAGCCACAAAACTTACTTTATAATGGTAAATGGTTACCCAATATTCCGGTAAACCAATCACGGTTTGAGTATCCGCAGATACACTCAAACTTCTATGCTATAATATATATACAATTTGTTCAATTGTCTTATGACTACTACTCCGATAAAATCAATTTTCCAGCGATGCACCTCAGGAATTCGATTAAGTGACACGATTATGGACGGGTAAATAATTTTATTAACTGAAAATGAGTAAAATTGCAGGCAAACAGTCAACACAGGTTTGGTAAAGCCCACTGGTAAATATGGTTATAATGTTTATGTATTTAGATGGTTGCATAGATGTCATACTATATGATTATGATAATATTAAAATAAATACTGATTATACGTATAGATTAAAATGTATTTGTGTGTTTAAGTTTTAATGAATGTTATCATTGAGTAATATGTAGAGCTGGGAATTCAGGGATTGTCCCAATTTTTTAAATTGTCCCAATATAATAAAAATAGACTCATATTTACAATTAAAATAAAATATAACATAAATTTCTTCATTTATTTGTCCCAAACTTACCCAAAATTTAAGAAATGTCCCAAAAATTAGTATTTGTCTCAAAAATAGAGGAATTAAAAAAATTGTCGCTTAAATCCAAATATTTTTTGATACCCTTCTAATTTTTAGCAAAAATGGAAAAATATTTAGCTAAAATTCAAAGTTTCGTCAATTAAAAATTTTGAGAATCTAGATTCCACCTAAATATAACTTATTAAGTAAAAATTTTGTCCCAAAATTTGTCCCAAAATTTTAAAAATTTTGTACCAAAATCTGTCCCAAAAATATAATTTTAAATGTCCCTGAATTCCCAGCTCTAGTAATATGTTACAAGATTTAAAGAGTTTAGCAAACTTATAATCAGCAAACCTGCTGTATTTATTCCCTACTCCTATGTAATTTAAGTGAATTTTTATTTAATGCAGATTTTAGCGGACAAATTAAAACAACTGAATAAAAACATGATGTTTGCGACTGTTACGAGTCGGCTAAAACACCAAAAGAATTGAGGCGAAACTCACTCGATTACTGATTACTTTTAGCCGACTGCCACCAAAAATACTCGTTGCTCAACATATGTGTTGTAATCTAGAATATATTGGCATCAATTTATTGCGTATTACATGTATATGTTTGTATGTTTGTTGTGCTAACGTTTACTGCAATCAATTGATACTACGATAGTATGACAGCAAAAAGAGGTGTAAGAGGTGTCTAAACGTCTGAACTGTATAAACGCAACTATCATTTCATAATTGCTTTTTTTGTCCAAATTGTCAACAATTGATTATTTTTGTTAATAATGAATATAAAATGAAATTGTGATAATGATTTATCCCGACTATGAACAGACTGCCGAAGATCACCAATGCTTACTAATTGTTGTCAAACAAATCGGTTTGTTATTATTTGTTTTACTGTTATTTATTTGATGATTAATTTTGACATTGAAATCACTTGATAGGCTCGCAAATTAGTTCGAAACTATATAACCAAATATACGAGAGAATCAATAAATTATGCGAAATAAGCATAAGCGACGCTCAGGGCATGGGTTTTGAGCGAATAATTCGTGTGCGATATAAAAAGAGTTACAGCGCCGACAACAATGATTGGGGAGACTTTCAGGCGCACAGGAAAGTGTTGGGTTTGATCACTATTGGTAAATCATTCTCTGATCCCGAAACGGAATCACTGTTTGAAACGCATAACAGCATTCGCGACGCATTTGTTAATACGTTATACGATTCGCGATGTTTTGTTGTGAACAGTTTGACCAAATCATCGAATTGCTTGAAACCACGTTCGCGTGAAAATCAATTGAATAATGAGTGTACTCAACAGTCATCGAGTGCCACATACACGTTGTCAAGTGCTGGCGACGACATTCTCGATGGCTATGATCTGACCGAACAGTTGCCTTCGTGTCAAAACGAACCGATTCTTAACGATCAACAACTAATAACTCACGTGAATATTGATTCATCAGAGTCTAGTCCCTCAAGTGATGAAATAACAAATGCTCAGAATGGCGTAATGCCAACAAGTATTGATAGCTCTTCCAATACAAGTCCGACTGTGGAACGCGTGTCACCGCTCGTCACTACTGATACAATCACCACAACGACCACAATCACCACAACAATGACCGCTACGAGCAATACTGATGAAACACATTTGCCAATTAACTCAAACTCTTCATTATGTAAATCTCATTTAACTCAATACGTTTTGTACAATAGTGATCAGGAATGCTGTGATCAAATCGAAACTAATTTAAATGAATTTATATCCTCATTGTTTTGGGTGTTGGAGTCGAAGCGTTTAGATCGCACTCACGAAAAGCAAGACAAGGTTCCGCTATTAATCGCTCCTTTCGAGAAGAAAGATCTGATCGGTTTGGATACCGACACCCGAACATTCCGTAAACGATGTTTGGGTCGAATGCGTAAACACATCGCAGATCTTTCATTGTTAGCAGGACTTCCCAATGAGTCGCTAATTCATTATTCGTCTGCAATCGATCAGTTAAGAGCGGTTAGCGATTGGTTATGGTTAGCCTCTGCTCTCGAAGGCCAATGTGTCGCATCTTTAGCCATCCTTTATCCTCACAATTTTCGACGAAGACATTCTTCTGGTTTTCAGCGAAACGCGTCGTTACCTCCCGGTCAGCTTACGCGTAAAATTGCGAACGGAAATAGTAAAGTATTTAATAAGTTGCATATGAAAGCTAACAGCTCTCGAAGTTTGCCAAATGGTTTGGATCCTATTCTTTCGAAAGGTTTAGGAAAGAGTATATTAACTCCGAATGAAATTTATGAGAAATACAAAGAGGCTGCGTGTCAATACGCGAAAGTATGCATTCATTTATTTTTTTAATTTAAATTTACTAATTTATTTTTTCTGATTAGTATCGAAACGCCGCTATTTTAGAATTTGAATGTAGCTTTAAAGCCGCTAGAGTTTTGACGTTTCAAGAAAAGTATTTATACGCTTCAGAGTTTATACAGAATGCAGTGTTCATTAGTTTTAATCAAACAAATGAGGAACAGGTTAGTTATGAATTTAGTTGTATTCAATATCTAATATTTTCGAATTCTATATACAGATCGAAAGATTATCGATGATTTCCGAGTTGTATGCAAATATTGGTTATTTACGAAAAGCTTCGTTTTACAAACGTTTCGCTGCGTTAAAAGCAGTTTCACTAAACCTGCAAAATCCCGATTGGGAGCGATGTTATTATTTGTTACTTCCCTCTTTGGATGGTTATGGCCTAACTCTGGATCCAATGGAATATCAGCGAAGAGTGTGCGAGAATTCGATTGGTTGGCCTGGTATTCATATGCAACTGTTGCAAGAACTTGTGACCACATCGATGAAAATGAGTAACGAAACGTTAGCTGTGCGTCACTTAAGTTTTTTGCTTCACTCACTATTTGATCATTTAAGCAATAGTCAACGAAAAGAATTCTCAACAAAATTACTATCATTATCATCGCGCTGTGGCGAAGGATCTCCAGTTCCGCTTAAGCTTCATAACGGGATTGTTATACCTTCAGTCAATTTAACAAAATTTCCGACCGTTATATCATTCAAAGTGCAAAATTTACCGCCAAATCTGCGACCAATTAAGTTAAAATCAAAGCACAAACCAAATCTGCACAATGCTTCGAACCCTCCGTCACCCTTTATTTTCACTCCTTTACAGTTTAACAGAAGTAACCCAAATACTCCGCGAAAATTTTCTGTCACTTCGACGGCATTAGATTTCAAATGGTGTGAAGGAGAGACGTCACAAATTGTGCTTCAGTGTCATAATTATCTTCCTATTGATTTAAGTGTTAGTCATATGGCAATTATGACCGATGGACTTGTTTTTGAAACAAATCCGTCGACAGTATGTTTCACATCTGACTCGGTATCGAATTCAGTGACATTATCTGGTCGTCCGCGTGCGAGTGGAAAGCTCGACATTTTAGGATACACTATGCACGCACTCGGCGTTAAAAGTGTTTGCCGTCTCAGAGATGTGCCGTTTGCGAAAAAAATGAAATTACCGTTTTCATACACTGTCGAAGTTATTCCTCCATTGCCATTGTTGGATATAAACTGTTCATTGCCAAAATCCAATCATTTTGCTATTAATAATTCTGCGAACAATCCAAATCACTGTACTTATAATGCTTTTGTAAGCGTTTATGCGGGCGAACGTCGTTCGTGTAAAGTGACAATTAATAATATTAGCTCTAATAGTGAATTAATTGAATTAATAAACGTTAGCATAATTTCAAAATTGCCAAATTATAATGAAAAATTAGTTGAATGGAGTGAAGACGCTATTAACAACGAATTACCGCTCGCCTGTGGCTCTTCATTGTGTTTTGATCTAAATATTAGTGCTTTTGGAAAATTTATAACAGAGTCATCGAACAAACCGAAATCAATTTTAACTACGAATAGATCTGCAGCAACTAGTGTTTCTTCGACGCCATTCAATTCGCATCACAACTCTCCGATGCACACTGGAGGCACAAGCGCTACGAAAAAAGCTCAATTATTAGGTTCTACCACTTTAGCCAATTTTATTTCTGACCTGCAAAGCAGCAATAAAAGTAAACAAAATGAAAAATTAGTGATCGCCAACACCGAACAAATGCCATCCAAGGTATATTTTTTTATAAAATCTTTTAATTATTTACTCAGTTATTTTTGCTTTTTGTAGTCATTAGAAGTGATGTTACTATTTGAATACAGTGGTGGACCAGGTTTGGCCACTGGGTATTCTCGCCATTATTACCTCTCTGTAAATATCGAGATTCAACCATCAATTCTTATCACTTATTGGGATGTTCTTCCCGCTGATCAGTGAGATGTTTTAAATATGAGACATTAATCAAATAAATCTTAATTTTTGAAAACTTGCTTCTTTTAGAACAACGCATTGTTTTCTCGTACTCGATATTATGAATGCAACAAATCAAGAAATGGAACTTCATTACGCGGTCAACAAAGAAATACTGATCGAAAGCAACGAAACGTGTCGTATTCCAGTGCCAATAGAGCGCTGCCCTTTAGTTGATGACAGTGACTGTGATTATAGCGAAGAGCACTCGAGTTTGTTGTCGCGATGCAGAGCACACCTCGTCAATCAAGTCAATCTCAAGTGGTTTTTGCCGACCTCTGGTAATAAAGGCGAGGCATCGATCGCCGCTATTCCATGGTCTGATGATTTGCTAAATTCAATTTTACTGTCTCCTATTCAATTGGGTAATTGAACACTCGATTTACTTGCTTGTTGCTCCAAAAACATGTTTATTAGAATTGAATTTTTTATTTTTACGTTTATTTAATTTCAATAGAAACATATCTTAATGGTGAAATATTTCGTGCGGGCAACGAATTAACATTTAAATGCGGCGAATTTATATCTGTTAGCATATCAATGTATAACTGTTCTGGTAATTCGTTGACATCAATAAGTCTAGAAATTCATTGCTATCAGGACAATAAAAATAGCTACAAAAATTATCGCTTGGAAATGAAAAAGGCATGCAGTGGTTTCGACAAAATTTTTATCGATGAAGTAATTTATAATTATTTACGATTATTTTATAAAATAAAAATTATCAATTTTTATCGAATTAAATTAAAATTACATAAAATATTTTTAGATACAAGCCAAACAAAGTTATGTACACGAGTGTGGATTCACTTTTTTCCACACAGGAGTATACCGATTGGACATTCAATGTTCGGGTTATAATGCAAATAATGAGACGAAAACTAAATTCAACAATCAAGTGATTAAAGAGATCGCGTCATCAGAGCCATCATCGCTATGGAAATGTTCACCAAATATTGAAATTAGTATTGAGTAAGACTTTCACATTATATTTTGTGGTTTTTATTAAATTGTTGTTAAGTTATTTTATTTGTCAACTATAATGATAATTATTAGTTAATTATTGAATTATATTTCATTATAATTATGATAAATACGATACATTTTCAAAATGTATATTAAAGATAATTTGTATATAGACTTATTTTATCGTTTAATTAATTATATATAAAAAAGAAATTTGTTAACTTTAAATCAAAATAAAGAAGTTATTTTGTTGAATTAAGACCTATATCTTACTTCGAATAAATTTTATTTAATAAATATTTTATATTTTTTATCAAAATAAAACAATTTTAGTTCATTAGAAATTCAAAAGTTAGCTAAAAAGTTAAAATATTGACGATTAGCTTTAAAATGAAAAATATAAAAAGTACTGTAATATAATAATGAAGCGATTACTGGCAATTACTTGAGTAAATTTGATCCGAAAAAAGTTTTGAGACAAAATGTTTGAATCGAGTTCTAATTCAAGGTTGTTTTGAAGGATTACAGTGTAACTTTACTGTGCAGCAAAAGTTGCGTGTACTGTATAAAGTTTTATCCGCGAGTAAACTTACAGTATTTCATGATTCATGTTTCATTAGAGGTAACAGAAGTTTGGGCGCATTTTACGTTTATTGTGCTCTAATCAAATGCACAAATGTGTTTCACTCTTCATATTACTGCTATTCAATACTAACTCTCATAAGTAGTTTACAGTAATTATGGACTCTAACCAAATCAATAACTGTGATAATAGTGTGGATAATGAACACAACTCTCACGAAGAGTATCAATACTTAAATTTAATACGAGATATAATGAGCAAAGGATCGCAAAAGAGTGACAGAACTCAAACGGGAACCGTTTCATTGTTTGGCACTCAATCCAGATATAGTTTACGAAATGGTAACAAATACTTTTGAATATATTGATATCTATAAAATAATGGTATGAATTGTTGATAAGGTGTGATACCACTGCTGACAACAAAGCGCGTGTTTTGGCGCGGAGTGGTTGAAGAGCTTTTATGGTTTATCCGCGGCAGCACTAACGCCAAAGAGTTGTCTTCTCGTGGCGTCAATATATGGGACGCGAACGGCTCGCGACAGTTCCTCGACAGCAGTGGCTTCAGTGATCGACAAGAGGGAGATTTGGGTCCCGTTTATGGGTTTCAGTGGCGACACTTTGGCGCTGATTATATCGATATGAACAGAGATTACGCCAATTTCGGTGTCGATCAGTTGAACAATGTTATCAATACTATCAGAACCAATCCTAATGACAGGCGAATGATTATATGTTCGTGGAATGCAAAAGGTATTCGCATTTTTTAAAGTTTTCAACTAATCGTATCTAATATTAAAAGTTTTTGAATAGTAAATCATTCATTTTATTAATAGAGTAAATTTATAAAAGTGTTGTAACTTATAAAAGTTATATAACTTTTTAATGATAATTGTAATGACACTGCATTTTGTTTGCGCAGACATACCATTGATGGCATTACCGCCGTGTCATTGTTTGGTTCAGTTCTATGTGTCTAATAACGAACTTTCCTGTCAACTTTATCAAAGATCTGGTGATGTGGTAAGACAAACAAAACACTTAAGTTTGATGTCTCTATAATTGTTTGTTTGATGCCTCAATCAGGGATTGGGTGTACCGTTTAATATCGCAAGTTATTCATTGTTGACTCACATGATTGCGCACATAACTGGTATGAATAGCGGTGACTTTATCCATACCATCGGTGACGCGCATATATATCTCGATCACATCGAACCACTCAAGCAACAGGTGATTAAATAGACAGTGATGTTTGCTTATTATAGGCAATCAATTCTTATCTATAAATATATAGTTAAAACGAAAACCGCGTGATTTGCCAAAATTGGTTATTAAGAGGAGTGTTAAAGAAATCGATGATTTTCGTAGCGATGATTTTGAGCTTTTAAATTACAATCCGTATCCAAAGATTACTATGAAAATGTCTGTTTAAAATATTTTTATGCGAAAATATCAACAAAATAACTTCTTTTATTTGATTTAAAGTTAACAAAAATTCTTTGCATATAAAAATTGACAAATAGAATAAAAAGCGCAAAATATATAAGAAAATATTATTCAATACTTTTAGTTTAAAAAAACTGATTATTTCCGTAGCGATGATGTCTCTGATGACGCGAGTTCTTTAATCACTTGATTGTTGAATTTAATTTTTGTCTCATTATTTGCATTATAACCCAAACATTTAATGTCCAATTGGTATATTCCTGTGTGGAAAAAAGTGAATCCACACTCGTGTACGTGAATCACAAGAAGGCGACATTTTATACATAAAGCTTATATGTTCTATAAAGTAGTCATTACAGAATATAAAGAATATTTTGTCCGCAGTAAAGTTGCAGTATATTTCTATGTATGATTGAGAGGTCACAGAGCGCAGCATAATCAGCAAACATATTCTGTTTATACTGAAACAACTCTACTAATAACCAGACACCGGATATTTTGTTAAATCCAAAATCTTGTAACCAACAAAATTTTTAAAAAATGCATTACACTTACAAAATTATGTAAGAAGCCATTTATATCTTAGGATAATTCTTTCGCAGAGTTGATCCCCTCTTAGAAAATCTCGAAAAGTTTGTCCCTTAAATTCGTTAAGTTCCGGTCTAAGCGTGCCCCTACAAAATTCGTCGGACAGGGCCTATAATTAAAATTGTCGGGCCGGGCTTAAAATTTTAAAAAAAGAAGTATTATTTTATATAATTTTACAGTATAATCGATTTTTAAATGATGCTAATTTAGTTTATCCAATCAATATAACTTATCTAAAGTGTTTAAAACCTGATATAGTTGGTAAATTACAGTAATTTAGATTAAACTATGAAATTATGTAAAGCAACATAGATTATTTAAATGTTTTTCTATATATTCATTTCGGGTCGGGCTTTTGAAATTTAAAAAAATCGGGTTGAGCAGGGCTTCAATCTGTCGGGCAGTAATCGGTCCCGGGCCTCAAAATTTTAACAATTTGGGAGTCTTTTTACCCCTACCTCGAACTTTGGAGTGTTCACCACTTAGAGTCTATCTCGAGCTTTAAAGACAATTTTTATTTTCTCCTCTCTATCGATTTGAAATAGAAAATATCGAAAAATTGTTAATTTTATAATGTTAAGTTTGACTACTTTCATTGCTAAATTAAGAGAAATATAATTTTTGTTTCAAAAAATATACGATTTTTTTCTAACAAAAATAAACAACAAAAAAGGTTCAACAGAATATCCGGGGTCTAGTTATGGTAATAACTCGCTGTTGCGAACGTTATGGCGCATGAACTCGTTGTAGTGTAGTTAGTGCTTAAGCATGAATAGAAACGTCTACATATAAACTCGCTTTCATTTAGGACTGATTATACTATAAAATAGTTCAGTGCAGTCGCGTATCCTCCAAATCAGACGCAGCTTTGAGAAGAATAGATCGGCTCTTAGAAATTAAGTAAAACAGTATTGCGAACACAGTTGATATGTAGCAACAAATTCTCTGTTATGCCATATCTTGTAGCTGTCGTTGATTTACTCGCTGTTTGCTTAAATTAACAAATCGAAAAAACAGTGTGATTAAGCATATTCTGTGATACTCGCAACAAACCACTAACATTAGCGCAAATTCATTACATTTATTTGTATTGTGTTTCTAAAAATAGGGTGTATAGTAAGCGATGATGACCCACATCCACATCAAAAATTATATTTTAAGCCTACTATAATAGTAACACAGCATAACTGGCATTCAACTCGCATCAACTACTGCTGCAACTGCCGCAGCACCACATAACACAACACTGCAATACACTGGTGTATGTACGGCCACATCAGATGCACAGTTTGTGATGTCTTTGCGTTGCGTTGCAGTGTGAGTGAGAGTACGTGTCTATTGCTCAAACATCGTAATGAAAAGACAGAATATTCGTACTCTCAGTCTGATTGTGTGCACATTTACCTATTTATTAGTTGGTGCCGCTATTTTCGACGCATTAGAGTCCGATCACGAGTCCAAACAAAGATCAAACATCGAAACTATTGAAATCATGTTCAGAACTAAGTACAACATAACTGCCGAGGAGTTTCGAAGACTGACAAATGTGGTCATCAAGAATATTCCTCACAAGGCAGGAGTGCAGTGGAAATTTTCGGGAGCTTTCTATTTCGCCACTACTGTTCTCACTACCATTGGTAACTATTATTATACTATTATTACTTAGTTGTTAGATATTATTAGAGTTGCAAAACCTAGCATTTATTCAAAAGTGAGCTATAAATTGCTCGCAAAATTTACCAAAATAGATAGCATTCATTATTTCAAGTTATTAATGTAAAGAATCAATAAAAAATATTCTTTATTTTGAACTCGTTTTGTTGCGATTTCAATTTTTCTATTTTGATTGTATTTCGATTAAAAACTTTTATATTTCTGTTTTCTTATTATAACAAAATCAAAAGCAACACTATTTCGAACTATTCATAATTTCCTTTCGCTTTTCTATAACTTAAACAATTTTTACACAATATTACACAATACTAATTATTATACAATATAAAAAATTTTTAATTTAATCAAAATAATTACTGGAATGCTTTTAGAATTTTTCAAAATTTTTGGGCCAAACAAAAACTCGTCAGAATTAACGGATAATTTTTGTTATTTTAGGCCAAATTGCATTTAGAATTGCAAAAATAGAATAATAGTATTAAATATTGCATATAGAAATTACAAAAATAGAATAATAACATTGAATATTATTAAATAGCAAATGCTATTAATTTGGAGCTCTATATATATTATGAAACGAGTAAATTATTAATATAATCGCTTGTATTTACAACGTTAGCGAATTGTTTCATTGTAATGATAATTTAATACACACACAAAAATACAAAATGGCATCAATTTTTAAACTAATTCATATAAATTTATTTGATTAAAACTTTTGATGTTTTTTTCGGAGGACTTGACTTAATTTTAGACAATTCAATTTAAGTAAAAACATTTGCCACATAAATCACTCGGAGTTATACAAACCCAAAACATAATAAACTGAATTATTTTCTTTTCAGAGAGAGAGAGAGAGAGAGATGTATATACACTTTAGGAAAAGCAAAAACTAAGTTTAATTTAGCAAGTTTTATAAATTACAGGGCTATGCAGACAAATAAAATTTTCGTTTTATCCTTTACGAGTTAGTAGTAGTAATCAGATTTTAGGCTTTTTGTGCATCAAATTAGTCTAAATACAAATTAGAAAATTATGCTTTTTGAAAGTGAATAATTTTCACATTTTTTAAAAGTGATTAATTTCGTTTAATTTTTCAAGAAAATGTTCGCTCAGATAAATTCTAACAAAGATTTTGAATTGAAAAAATTAATTTCATTGAGATTATTAGCATTTTATTGCAAAAATATATAGTTGTTTGTTTATTAAATTTTGTAATTTTAAAGACACTGTACGTAATTGATTTCAAACATAATTACAGTAATCCTGTTGTTAGCTGTTTCGAACCGAATATTATAGGTAGAAAAAATAGATTTGTAGAAATTGGTATTTTGAAAATTTTTAAAATCATACTCCTCTTCAACATTTTTATCAGAAACCATTCTAACGTGAAACTTGTTTATTGAAAGTTTCGCTGGTTTTTTGTCGCTCACCTTATTTTATAACACATAAATTTTCAGTAAACTTTTTTGTATGTCGAAAAAAATGCACAAATAGAAAATAACACTCATTTTCTTTTCTGTTCGTTATTTTTATTGTTCTCTACAGTTAAAGTTGTTATACAATGAAAAACTTAGATAATATTGTTAGATGTGGTGGTATATTATGTTATCGATTTCGATTTGTATTTCGATTTTTTCTCGTCGTACTCACCATTTATTTCAACTTCACTTATTGCTGTTATCTTTGATTTTTGTGTGTTTTATTCCTATACTTTTACTGGTTTATTATTTAGTTAGTTTGATAGAAATCAATTAAAAGAAGTGGAAAAAAGCATGCAATACTTTTCGAAGACAATTATCTAAGAAATTAGAGTTTCTTTTATTAATTGTCACTTAATAACGGAATAATTCTCAACGATTTTATATTAATTATACGAATATTAATACAAATAATTTTACACGTATCTGAATATTTAAAAAATATTGTTTTTGAAACCATAACTATGTAGAGTAGTTTAAATGGCTTAACTCTTCCCGACTTTAATAGAAACTGAAGATTCTATTAATGTTATATTTGATTATTACTATTTTTTTACTAACCTTATTGATGAATGATACGAATTTCAACACAACCTCATTATTCGATATTTAAATCTATTTATATCTAAATATTTACTTACTTTGAGTGATATTATTCATTATTCATTAAAATAGTCATCGAATAGTGTACGGATGTATTAAAATACAGAAAGCATTCATTGTTTACTCGAGATTATATTCTCGAATCTCTCTATTATAGTTTTAAAATTTATGCTTTGCTAAACATGATTAAAGCACGAATTTTTACATAAAAAAATAATTTTAGCGGTTCATAATTCTTATGTGATTATATCATTGT
Organism: Steganacarus magnus; assembly: GCA_034698365.1. NCBI lineage: Eukaryota > Metazoa > Arthropoda > Arachnida > Sarcoptiformes > Steganacaridae > Steganacarus > Steganacarus magnus. The sequence continues at coordinate 36,087 of JAQIVF010000090.1, forward strand.
AAAATAGGTTATTTTGCAGAAATTTTAAAAATCAATATTTGATGAATAAAATTTTTAGCTCACTTCAAATATTTATGAAGGCGAGCTTATGGATTTGAGAATGTGTGTGTCCATCCGTGTGCGCACAGTTTGATAGGAGGCTGTTTAGTGAAAAAAAAATTTAACGGTTAAATGAATTGTTAAATATATTATTTTCAATCATTAAAGAGTTTTTAATTATTAATAATCTATAATAAAGTGAGCTCTCTATGAATGTGTCGTTCTTGTTATTTAAATGTTTTAAGATTTTTGGAAAATTGTCATTGAAAGTCGTTTAGTTTTAGAGTCCCCTTTACTTTCTTACAAATTATCGATTAAATTCGATGAGTTTTCACTACGCTTGAACTTTTTCAAAATTAAATTTTTAGAAAATACGAAAAATTTTTATAAATATAAACGTTTATATCAGATATAAGTGAAAAAACAATAAAAGATTCTAAATCAATATTTTGGTAGTAGTTTTTATTCAATATAAAATAAAATATTTTGGCCTCAGATAATAAAATATTTTCCTTGCTTTCACTTATGATAAATGTTATTCTCATTAAAATTTCCAATAAATGCAAATATATTTTCCAGCTTCTAATCTTATTATACGTCTGTTTTATTTGCCAAAAAATTTTTTTAAGTAACGCCATTCAGGAGATTTACTGTATTTATTTAAATAAAATTTTGTTTGTTTTATTTTTTTTTTTTACTTATTTGTTTTACAATGAGTTTTCTTAATTAAGCTCAAAATTTTATTATTAGATTATTTTTTCCGAAGTATCAACAAATTAATGATTTAGCTTGCAAAAAATTATCACATATTATATTAAAATAATGATTCTCCCTCTCTGTTCCCCTACAACAACATTAAAGTGAGTTAATTTCCAAAAATAATTATTTTTACTTTTCATTAATGATTTTACTTAAATGAAGTTTAACTATTAAAAAACCGTTATAAATCATCAAAAAAATTTTAATTTTTTTAGCTCACTATCTATATAGAGAGAGCGAGCTTATGGATTTGACAATGTCCGTCCGTCCGTCTGTCTGACTGTCCGTTCGCAGTAGTCTTAAGTCCAAGAAGTCTGCTACTTCCTTGCTATATCTTAATACTTTTATAGTCTATAATAAAGATGTTTACGGGGCGGGCAACCCGACGGGTTTGTAACCGGTTCGGTTCGGTTACATATTTCTTAAACTCGGTTCGGTTCGGTTAATAAAAGTAAATTAACGAAAACCCGTTAATAACCCGATAACCCGTTTAACAGAAATTTACTATATTAAAATTTGTTTATCCTCTAAAGTATTAC
>JAQIVF010000091.1:0-37409 GCA_034698365.1 Steganacarus magnus
AAATATTTAAAAAACGAATAAATGCTAAATTTCTTACAACGCACACATTTTTTAAAATGAATCAAACTTACATTAATTAGTTTGACTAACCATATAATTTTAATAAAATTTAAATTTTGTTTGGCGAAGCTTTACTAATGTCATAACAATGTAGAAATAAGCTAATATATACAATAATTAACAAGAGATAAATAAATTAAAAGAATGTTTAAATAAGAATATTACGTATGATAGTAACTGCTAAAAAGAATAGAGAAAAATATTTGTTCACATCAAATAAATATATAGTTTAAAGTGATTTAAGGCACATTTTCAGTGATCAGGCAAATGCCAAAATTATAATTTAGTTAATAAATTAAATACTAACCATTATATATAATTTAATTCTAACTCATTTTGAAAATATTAACTAAATAAATCTATAATATATTTATATTATATAACTGTGAATTCAAACAAAATTTTATATAATTTCGTTCTCATAGTCTTCGTTCTCAGTTTTCTTCAGATAATCGGTGATCACTAACTTAGCAGTAGCTTTCACTTCTCCCTCGGAATTTCTTGCTATGCAAGAATAGGAGCCACGATCGGCATAAGTGATATCCAACAATTGCAACCAACCGGTCACTTCATAATTACTTGGTCCACCCCTAGACTGTACGGCGATGTGCGGATCATCGCTCGGTAAAGAGCTATCAGCCACATCTGCGCGTTGCACTCGCCATTCAATTACAGGCACTGGCCATCCCTTTACTTCGCAAGAAAATGCCACATAACTTCCGGTTTTATTGAATATATCTTCTGGCGCCGATACAATCTTTGGTACTTAATAGCATTTATTTTTTCAATTAGTCATAATTGTAATATATTTTTAAATTAAGTATGTTTTTAAAATGTTTACAAATATCAAACTCGAAAATGATTTAAATGTATAAACTATATATTTTAATACAAATAACTTAAAATTATTACTTATCCTCAAGAGTCTTAAAAAGTATTGGGAAGTTAGCATATTCAGTATTTTTTGAAATTTGTGTGCGGAATTTAAAAGCAAATTTACAAAAAATTTTCTTCTGTTACTGTAGGAATTTATAATACAGATAAATTTTATTATATATAAGATTATATTTTAAAACTTTTAATCGCATCTCACTACTAGTCTATCTTCTGTATAGCTATTGTAAATTAGAAATATGTAAATTTTTAAAATTCGATACTTTATATACTAAAATAAAGTATAATAAAGCTAAATTTTTCTCGTAATTCTCAAAAATAATTAGAAACGGATTTATGCTAAAAAAATTAGCGACAAAATTAATTATAAGCGCAGAGAAAAGTTATTGGGTCATCGGATAATTAATTAATTATTAATTAAAGATACTTTTTAATTACCAAAAATCATTAAAAATAATAAAAATCATTTTTAGAACAGAAAAATAATACTTGATTTGCACGGTCCACGACTCGCAGCAATCAATCCGTCCCGCCTTTTATACCTCGTTTCAGTTAATTGGCATTCATTATCATAAGTAATTGCGTCGCTTCCACAAATTGGTTCATTCTTAATGCAATAGCAAACCGCTTCTGGTGGATCGTTAACCTCCAGATCTGTTCTTAGTCTGCATTCCAAGTTCTCACCGCAAGCGCCAGAATATTTATAATTTCTGGGCAGTTGGCGTTTCAGTGTTTCGTTGAAGCATCGTTCGCCTTCTCTTTGACCACAAACCGAACAACAATTACATCGATCCTAAACGTTATTTAAATAATAGTAAAAAATAATAATTTCAATTAATTAATAACTGCGTAGCTTTTAAATCACGCGAATCAACATTTTGGGTGCGAAAACATACTTTTACAATGCCTGCCAAACAATCCTCTGGCGGCTGGCATTTATTGAGATCGCACTCTGGACTGCATTCCTCTTGCGTTAAAACAAACGGTATTATTGCTAATAATAAATATATAAAATAGAAATATTTCATTTCTATCTATATATATTTAAATGAATTCGATAAACCAGGAAATAAATAAATGAAGTTTTCGCCTTTCTTTAAATCTTTGTTTAGAAACCTTTGGCACTCTCTGCTAACAGACTATTTGGGTGTGTCCTAAACGAAAGAGAATGTGTTTATTTCAATCTTCACTCTTTCCTGCATATGGTTAGGATCTTACTTTAGAATCAGTAATGTAAATGTGTTGAAAAGTTTTGGCTTTCAGAGGTTAAAGCAGTTAAAGCAATGTATGCGCACATTTATAAATGAATTTTAAAAGTATTGCCTGTTAAGCATATGCCTCTAACTTTGGGATAAGAGATTTTTGGATTGATTCCAAAATTATTAGCGTGTTTAATGTATAACACATCTCGCGAGAGTCAATCATCATTGAAACACATAAATAATTTGTTTACATTAATCATATATATCATGTGTACATGAATTATATCTTTGTGATAAAAATTGATTGATTTTTGAGAAATAAACACTGCATCGTTAAGGCTAAAGCTTTTTAGTTCAGTCAAGAGTATGAACTTTTTACGATTATTAAACTCTTTTAACATGTTTTTGTGAAATTATAAAATAGATTGAGGTTTACAGACAGTATTAGAAAAAAATAAGTTGTGTTATTACATCTGTACAGTTAGGTTGCACACACACTACTAATAACTATCCAATATAAAGGTAATTATTTACAAAAAAAAAAAATTTTGTTTGATTTCTAGACGTTTGAGACACTTTTATAACATTTGAAGTCCAGTTCAACAAAGTAGTGCAATAAATTAATAAATTTTCGTCGCCTTATAATCAATATTAGGTATGTTTACCTTTGCTAACAATTATTGGCGAAAAAGCGAGTCAAAGCAATATTTCATATAAGAGATTTAATTTGGTTTTTGCAGATAACACTTCTGATATACTGTACCTCGTCTGCTATGAGTAGAAACATTAATTTATTTATAACAGTTGGCACCACAAAAGCGTAAACAACTCTTAAATAGACATAAATCCAAAAAATTAAAAAACATTTGTTCAAATTACATATACTCTAATAGCAAAATTTATTCAAAAAAAATTAGGTTTAAGATTTAAACAGTAATTTATAAATAAATAAATTAATCTATACGGTAATTACTTTTCAATTAATTTTTAAAAAAATTAGGAAAAAATAAAATAATATGATTAATCTGTAAGTATGTAAATATAAGTCTTAATTTTACTGTCGTTTTACCAGTTGAACAGAGTGTTTGTTTTGGTAATAAAACGCCAATTCAAATGATACATTAGGAATTATTTTAGTATATGATAAAAATATATGTGATTTTTGTTTTGCAAAAATATTTAATTAGATAACAGGTAAATAAATAAAAAAAAATCAAAATCAAAAAATAAGTTATTTCTGTTTTACATTAAAAATTGAGATTCAATTCCATCTCATTTGCTATTTTTGTTTCGCTCGCAAATTGATTGAAAATAAAATTTTTATGTTCGTATATAAGTTGAATAAATTAGTTGAAAAAAGGCTAAAAGAAATGGTACAGAGATCTTTTGAACTGATTTTAAAAACTATCAATTATAGTTTATGTAAATATTAATAAATAAATTCGAAACGAGAATACTGTTTGCACTTAAGATTATTAAGTTATTCTCAGGCATAACTTATAGAAATGAAAGGGCAAATAATAATAATAATAAAATACAGTGCGAAGTGTGAATTAACAACAGTAACAGTAGTATCATAGTATCATATTCAGTCACATTTCTCGGTTCTTCCGTTTCTTAGGTGTCCATATTGGAACTGAATGCGCAACTCTCCGACGTGACACTTGGGCAGTATATCGGGAATCCATTCGATTATGAAAGGAATCGCCTCTTTCTGGTCCGCTGACATTAGACCAACTTTTTTTCATAATAAATAAAAATAACATTAATTACTGCTGTAGTCTACATAATAAATAGTCTTTTGTTAATTATATTTTAATTTAAACACGTCAGAAAAAATAAAATAAAATATGGATAAAATAAATAATGATGGAAGTAAAGTTTTGAGATAAATGGGTAACAACCTTAAAGTAGATCTCGGATCTCGCATAAAGTATATAATAATCAATTTATTAATTATGTTTATTGATACAGAAATAAAAAAACATTTTCTTTTTCCGATATAATTTTACGAGAGAACTAATTATAAAAATAATGCTTGAGAAGAAATGTTTAAAAGGAAAAAAAATCTAAAATAACCAACAAAATAAAAACTACAAAATTTTATATTCAAAGAGAAATTCCTAGAAATTACATCATATCTACTGAATTATTGAAAAGCAGAGACGACTATTTTTTTCTCTCTTTCTCTCTAGTATTTCTCAACCGCTAATTAATAATGTTGGAGCCAATATTTGTTATTGAAATTGTTAATTCTGTAATATTATATATGATAAATTTGTTTTCATTTTGCTTTTGTTTTAAAATTCGAAAGAATTAGCATAACTTAACATAATGCGATAAAATATATTTTTATTTTTGTTGTGCTTAGTAAATGATTCAATAATATTTCAAGTTTGTTTCAAAGTTAGCTTTTTTTTTCCTTTTAGCTTATTTTTGAAATTTTAATTAATGATGAAAAATGTTAAATAATAATACTCGTCAGTGTTTTCATCCCAATTATTGATTTCTCAAAATAAACTTTGATTTTTTTAACTTTGAATAAATAAAAGTTATGTTTTAGATTTATATTTAAATTTAGCTGTTAATTAAAGATTATTTAATTTTGTTTGATTATAACTTTTCTCTATCATATAAATAAATCAAATTACAATTAAATGTCATAACATTTTATAATATTCGTAAATAACTAATAGATGTAATCTTACTAACAATTCTCAAATGTAAACAGCATTCTCAATAACAACCTGTTTAAACAATCCGAGATTTTTTCTCTTTCAAAAATTATAATTAGTTATCACAACATCCTTAATCTAGATTTACTTGTCTGTGACTTTAAGTTTGGTCCGTGTTTTCTTATGGCAAGTCTTAATAATTAAGTGATCAACAAATTCTACTCATTTAACTATTCCTTTATAAGTGAAATTTAAAATATCAAAACATTTCTGTTAGATTCTAATTGTAATTACAAAATACTAGGAAACACTTTAATTAGCATGAAAATATATGTTAACATAAAAATAAATAAAGAAAAATATTTAATTCAAAAAAATAAAAATTATTAAAAAACAACTAAAATGTTTAGGTTTTCATAATTCTGTTTTAGATAAAGACATTTGGCATTTATAATAACAACAAATGAAAAACAGAAATAAAAAATCCTAACCTTTAAGATATGTTTTCAGTTCGCTTGGCTTAATCATTAAATTATTAGTCGCAGACAAAACTGGTGACGACGTGTCGATCGCCGAGAGACCGTTACTGTAAATACCATTTCCTGATCTGGTGTTTAAGTAGTCATAAGATCCGTCACGATTTTCAATGAAATTTTGCATAATCTCTAACGGTATTTGTGTTGTGTCGAAAATCTGTTTGACGTGTATTATATTCGTGATAAAGTAAGTATATTTGGTGAACGTTCCGAGTGGGGGACAGTCTTTACGCGTGAACACTGTCGTGATATTAGGCAATCGCTTCTTCCGCAAACCGGTGGCGATTCGTTGCTGCAAGCAATCGAAATATCCTTGAGGTATCTTAAACACGAGCGGTTCCGGATGACCATTCAGTTGATAGTGCATTGTTTGATTAATCAATTCGGTGACACTCGACAACCAATCGACAAATGTAATACTGATGTCATTTTCACTAATAATTCCGCGATCAATCAATTTTCTAGTATTAATAGCGTCGTTCTCATCCTTTTTGAATCGTTTCGCGCAAACCGCCACTTCTACCTCATTATTTAACTTTTCTTTTTCTGCCTCTTTTTCCGCTTCAATTTCTTTTTCAGTGGTAAAAACTTCGGAACTTAGTGACTGGCAAATGTCAGGCAATTCTTGCTTAACAATACTAGAAAACTCTTTCAATAGATTAGAATCACTGGCAAACGCACAAATGCATGCGTAATAATGTATACATTTTTTCTGATTTGGTATTTTATCCGCATTTAAATTATTCGCATTTGTATCAATATTGTTGCTATCATTGCTATTAGAGTTGTGGCCATTATTTAGAAATCTTAATGATTTAAATGCTTTGCACGAACACGAGAACCGATGTTTGGGCTCAGAGTTGGGTTGAGTGGTGTCCACATTGGCAGCGAATAACTCAGCAAATGAACAATGAATGTAACCTAAACACTGTTTGTTATTCGGCTTACACTTAACAACCAAAGAGTTCTTCGAGACCCTCTGGACTAATGGTCCGGGAGTTTCATGCGCTAATTGTAGAATCTCTTCGCGCAAACTATCAGTTATTGGTAACATATTGAGCACACTATTCTTGAGTGTCAACGGTGTGGCGTCTGTCGCACACTTAACCGAATATTTGATGTGAAGACACGACTCGATAATGGTTAATGTTATGTTATTATTTGCGGACAAAATCCTATCAGCGGTCTGTAATGCCGCAGCTTTTTTGTTGGCGTTATTGCTATCGATAGGAAGAACCACTTTATGGCTTCCGCACACATCAACAAAACATCTGGCAGTCGTTTCCGCGATAAATGACGCGTCCAGCGATGGATCCGAAGTGCCATCAAGACCTTGAATAATAGGAACCTCAACGAATCCGCGATAATCAGGTCCTCTGTCGCGAACTCTGACCGAATAGATATTAGAGGAGTTGCTTCCAGTGATGCAACGAATCGCTTCCAAACCATTTCGGGCCAATTTTTTGCCCGACTTTAATCTCATTTCGTTTAAATTATTTGTGGCAGAACTGATCTGTTTGAACACGTGATTGCATGACTTATTCTTGCATGTGTTACCACGAGTGCCATTATAAGTGCCACATTGAGGACACTTTCGTACACCTCTTTGCGTCGCTTTTCCCAAATCTTTAAGTAATAGCCGTACGTTCACTTCCGACCGATTCATCACAAAATCACAAACACTATTTTTATAAATAAATATTTTTAAAATGAGTTTTTATAAATTATGTTTTGATGTATTTTTTTTATTGTTGTATATTAATGTTTTATTTTGAATATAAGACCAGTAAAGTAAGTAAATATGCGATGATAATGTGAGTGTTGTAAACATCAAATCGCTTTTGTTTACTTACTCACAGCTCGTTAGGATTTTTCGGTAAATGCTTTTTTATATCGATATTTTTCAAATCGGTTTTTTAATATTTAAGTATTTTTTAGTAAAAAAAAACTTTAGTAATACAAATTTTATTTAATTAATATTATGATTTTTAAAATGTTATGGAATTTTTCAAAAATTTTCCAATAATAAAAATCTCGGTATATTATTATTGTAATTTTTATTCATTATTTTTTAAAGAAAAATTACCATAAATATCATTATTGATCTTGAAATTGATTTTAGAGGATTTAGGTGCGTTGCATAACAATAAATCACTAATATTATTAGAATTATATGTTTCTTTATTTTTGTTTCGAGGTTTTCGTTAATAATGTTAAGCGCTCAATAGGGGAGCGAAACCGAATAAATTTCCAAAAAAAAAACAAACAAACATATCCCGTACACAACATAATTAACATACTGTCAAATAAAATGCGCACATTTTCTTGCGTTGGAGTCGACAATACTTATTTTGAATTTCTAACCAGCATTGAATATATTAAAAAATAAATAACTTTTAAAAAAGATTAAACCCGTAAATAGTAGTTCAAACATTATTAAGTATGAGAGAATGCAATATCCCTTTTTGAGAAATTAACCGCTCAAACAAACTAATCAAAAGGAAATTAAATAATATTTAATCCTTAAACCTATTTTTAATTCCAACACTTATTTAGGAAAAATATTTTGTAAATTTATAACCGCTCTCTTCAATGTTTTACGGATTTTTGAAATAATTTCTGCCGTTTCGCATTATTTGCATCGATATTGACTGTTTATTTATATATAATGAGAAAATTTTGTTGAAATGAATAAATAAATATAAATCATTGTTTTCGGGGAACTACCCTAACACTAGAATGCAAACCAAAAAACATAGAATAAAAATTGCTTACTTACCGTAAGTAATTACGTATACTAGATAACCCGGTAAAAACTTTACCGTAACTCTAATATGTATTTTTTAAATGTCCAGAAATGTTTTTAAAAATTTTGTCTTTCATTTTACGATTGATCGGATGATACTTTAATTAACGCATTTTAGAGATGATTGCATATAAGGTTTTTAACGATAACAATTAATTAATTCTTCCCTTATTGATTATTATTTCCTTATTGAAGTCAATTAAATCGTTAATTCTTTAAATAAATTGTTTACATCTTATGGTAGCGAAACATTACAAACGTCGTACATATTTAACAATAAACTGTAAATTAAATTAAAATAATAATTAACTAATAATCTGGTATTAAATGATTATTATCAGACAAATAATGTATAAACAATAATTGGTTGGTAGTATTCTTCTCATTAATTTATTTAAAACATAAAAAATAATTACATTTTAGTTATTCTTTATGATTGACATTAATCTGATCATAAATCTAGTATGAAAAGTAAAATTAGTCGAATAAACCAAAACCCATGTCGTCGTCTTCCTCCGACTCGGGTTCCGGTTCTTTCTCCTTCTTCTTCTCTTCCTTAGCTTCAGCCTGTGGCGCACCGCCAGCGGGAGCGGCACTGCCAGCGCCAGCAGCGGGCGCTGAGCCCACACCCGAACCCACATTCGTGATGAGCGCCGACACGTCAATGCCTTCCAACGCTTTGGCGAACAATCCCGGCCAATACGGCTCTACTTCCACATTCGCCGCTTTCAATATAGTGGCGATTTTCTCGGCAGTGATCGCCACCTCGTCGTCTTGCAGTATGAGCGCCGCGTAAACGCACGCCAATTCTCCGGTCGATGCCATTACTGTGTGTTTTGTTGATTACGTACTCGTTTTATATTACTAAGATTTAGGTGTAAAGTCGCCAACAATTAGGGCCTTAGCTCTCGATTTAAGAGGACAATACACTGGTCATACACTACACGTGCGAACAATGCGAAACACAACAACGGAAAAGGATGTGAATGCCATTCATATGTGACGAATATGTGACGTTTTTGTTATATGATAAGATGGCATCACTTGTATATGTGTTGCGCGATTTTTTTTAATAATAAAACAATAATCATTATTTTATTCCAGTTTTTCGAAACTGTTTGATTGGGAAATTGAATATCAAACAGTTTTGATTCAAATTTTATATAATATTTGTTTATTTGGTTGAATAAATAGTTGTTGTGAATAATCAAAAAATATATAATTTATTCAAAAAAAATTTGTCGTCCGCGACAGGATTCGAACCTGCAATCTTCTGATCCGAAGTCAGACGCCTTATCCATTAGGCCACGCGGACTGAGATGTATACCACTTGTCGTAGAAGTTTAGTGTTGTCTTTACGAAATACGCTATTAAAAGATAAATTACTTTTCCTAAAAGAGATAATGGAAACTATAGTTAAATTTATAAAGTTATCTGAAAACATAATTTTTTGAAATAAATAATTTTCGATTCCGATTTTTGTGTACAAATTAAAAAATTTGTATTCAATTCTGGTTCCTATTGTTTTAGAAAATCACTATTTTCGCGATTCTATTCTATTTTTATACTTTTCTGGTGATTTTACTGCGTTTTCAATGCTAAATACGATTTCGATTTCAATTGTGAAACAATCGCTGACTTATCCGGTATAAGAGAGCGAAAATATGAAATAAAAAACTGCAAAAATGTTAGTTCACACGAAAGCACTTGATTGCGGTAAACATATAAATATGATGCGTTAGTTTCGTTAAATAATTATGTTTGATAGTTATGTGATGACATACATATTTCGGATTTAATGCATGCGTTTGTAAATATTAATAAAGCGTAATTATATATGAAAGCAATAATAATTATATATATTAAAAACAAAAATTTGTTTGAAGTAAGTTATTCTAATAAACAGCAAAACATATAAACACAAGATATGTCCCAGAGTTAGATTGTTTGGGGTGAGGGTTGATGCGCACACAATTTTTCAAACACATTTCTTGGCGATTCTAAACTTAGCTTTTTTTGCAAAACAATTTTTCAAAAGTAGGCAAAAATCGTCAGATCTAGACCACTATTTTTCGTCTAATTCGACATAGCGTCTGGAACTCTCCCCAACCCTCTGGGACAGAGACTAATCACAGAAATGATTAAATGGATAATACGTGCCAGTGATTAACTGCTGTGTTAGACCTAATCTAATGACAAATTACGGCTGTTTTTAAATATGTTAGCCAATGAGCATCTTAGGCATGTGTTGTTGTTTTTATATTACATTATATGGCATTTTTATGTGTGCCTTAGAGTCATCTTTTTCTTTCTTATAAAGAGACGACTTGAGAATGCATACCATACACACTCTGCATCGTAGCGGAGGTAAATATTTAATAATAGTAAAGAATAAAAAAGCTTTTAACCCGAATCAAAACAAGTGCATCACAAACGGCTTCAACAGTATTGAGATATTTTATGATTTTTTTGCCGCTTTATCAAAAACATTACAGCACAACACACACTCACAAACGCACATACAAGTCAGTTTTAAAACGCTATTATTATTATTATCATTTAAATATCAGATCAATCTGTATCATGAATAAATCGCTGATATATTTTCTTTTATTCAGCGATCAAAAAATTGGCGAATGGCAACGCAACAACGCATTCGCTGCTACAAACTTGATAACCTTATTGAATCGAGACTTTTGAATGAATGCTCCACTTTGTCACGATTTTTCTCCATTTCCTTCTCGGCCTTCTGTTTGTTTGACTATTAATTTTTTCTTTGCCCAATACGCCACTAAAAAGTTTGAATACACTTATCAGATATGAAAGAAGTGAAAAAAAATAAAACGGAAAAATAAAAAAAACTGATAAATCCATTGACACGAAAGCTCTTTATTGTGGTTAACATCTAAATATGATGCGTTTCTAACTTTTTCGAGAGTACTCTAAAAATTGTATTCCTGCCCACAAATCCATCATAAATATACATAAGCATTATAAGAAAGATCACCGAAGCCACTAAAAAGAGGAAAACCTGAAGGCAGGTCACTCTTGACACCGAGCAATACTACTAACCATGAGGTTAACTTTAATCTGATAGCGATTTTTGTGGGCTTTTCAGTTACAGCACTTGTGAAGGGAAGCAAACCATGAAACAGTAGAAAATACAATCAGCGATAAAATGTTTTGAGAATCTCTTGAGAGAGAGAGAGAGAAGTGAGTGGAAAGATAGAAAAAAAAGAGCGACGCGTCGGCTTTTTTACATGCATATATAAATTGCCGATTACTGCCATTGTTATGCCTGAATGGACAGCTCTAGCAAATATGCGTTGAAATGTTTTTGACAGCCGAAACATTATGTGAGAGAAAAGAGAGAGATCATACCATTAGGTTTAACTCTGAACAGTAATGCTCACTTTAATACACGAATTAATATTTTTTTCCTCTATCTCTCTCTTTTGCCAATCTTCACAGCAAAAATGGTCAAAGGAATGCCTGACTTCTTTAAAAATGTTACATTACCGGCTTATCAATGCGGGTGGGGTTCAAGTTAAGCCTCCGTGAAAATAGATATCCAGTACTGAACTGCAAAATGTTTTAGAGAAAGAAAAAAAGACATAACAAAAAATAAAATAAAATAATAAAAAGGAAAAAAGTTTTTTGAGGACAACTTTGATAAGCGGTAACAGGATATATATGTAATACTATCTTATAATCAAATATTTTACCGATGATATGTTTATATATTGTGCATATCCTCTTAAAGTTTTATTAAATTCACTTTCAGTACACAATAATTTTGATGGAATAACAGCTTTACGTTCAAAAATAGCTTATGGTTATAGCTTTTACTTTTATCTTCAAAAATTTTTCCATTGATAATAAGCCGTTGACTACACCGAACAACTCATTGGTGCACTAGAACTGCATTAACTGAAGAAAAACATTTCTCTCCTCTCTATCACATATTGCGAACATCATACTAATCAAAAGTACCTCTTTTTTACATAAACTTCCTGTGGAGTTAATTTAGTTTTACAATAACATATTATATCCGTTTGAGAATCGGCAAAAGGGGTTTAATGTCTCGAATGGTGTGATTTATTGTTCTCAATTATGTGTAAACTATTGATACCACCTCTCAAAACTTTTTTGTCTGTCAAACTATCTCCCTCTTCCCTCCCTCTTTCTCCATTCTCTCTCTCTCTCTCTCTCTCTCTCTCTCCAATGTAAACGTAAAAAATGTTTAGCATTCTTTATACATATCTTACACGCTTAAGAAATTGTCGAGAAAGTGACGTAATTATATATTTATTATTTTATTTATTTACATGCAAATAATCTTTTTATGAGTAAACAAAAATATTTCAAATATGAATAACAAAATAAGTTTTTAAGTACAGGTATATTACGTCATAAAAGCGGAAAGTTTTTTATATTGAAAAAAGTATTGAAAGTAATGATCTTCTAATCGAAAAAGAGAGAGAAAAACATTAAACTCTAAACAAATTTCTTATAGATAGTGAAAAAAAAACAACATTTTCTAATACGTTAGCTTAAGCTTAACAATAGAAATATTAGTGGCATGTAATTTTGTTCCTCTGATATGCTAAGTCTCATCTTAAAATATATTTGAAACTCACGTTGTGAGAGTGAGTGAGTGAGCGGCGAGAGAGAGAGAGAGAGAGAGAGATTTGAAGCCATAGAAGCACTCCTCCTTCTGAAGGCGTATGTTGTGCTGACATTGTGAAGCAGTGCTGCAATTCCTTGAAAGTTTGTTGTGAACAGTGAGAGTCTAAAACCATATACATGTACAAGTATGTTATGTGAATGAGAGCCGAGTTCATAACACTTACTATGAAATGAAAAACGTTTTTAAGTTCTCAAATATTTTCTCAATGAGTATGTGTGAGAGACGAATGGTTTAGTCAAAGCCAAAGTCAATGTTAATAACAGTATATTATTAGTTATATTTATATCACCAAAAAGAAGAGAAAAAAAACGATTCAAAATCGCAACCCAACCAAACATTACAGAAGACACTATTATTGGGATTTATTTACATAAACTTCCGTTTTTTTACTGAAGCAAAACCAATTCTTAAAGTTAAATGGTAAGTTAAATAATGTGTTTTTTTTCTCTTCTCTGTAAGTTATATATTTTCTTTAACGAATACAAATGTCTGGTAAAATAAAACGAGTCGTATATGAAGTACAGTAGTATATGAGTACGAGTTTCGTGAAAATTACATTTCGTGACGGATAATAATTAGACATTTGAAGCTCAATAAGCATATAAAGTGAAAACAGGTGTAGCGTTAAACACAGAAATGCTAAAGAAAAAAGCGGCACAGACTCTCACTATTATTATTATTATATTATTATTTTTTGACGAGATTAGAGTCGGAACGCGATTTTTATATCTGTTTATGACCCGAACTGTTAAGAGAGCGAAGGAGAAGAAAAAAAGAAGTTCTCGACTTTGTTTATGGAAAGCGAATGTGAATGTTCTGATAATGTGTCCTTTGCTTTACTTGCCGGTCAACTAAGTGTTAAGAAAAAAGTGTGTGTTAGCAATAGATTTCTGGTCAACAGTGGCAATGCTGTGTGCTATGCTTGAAATGTTGCCTCTGCTGACAGTGCGCTCGCAATGCGTTTCCAAATTGAGTTTACATTTGCGGGCAAAAAAAGTATGCGTGTTTGAGTGGCGCCACATTTATTCTCATTTATTTCGCACAGAACCTAAATGAACCTCGAAGTGACTTTGACTAGAAAAAAATCAGTTACTATCACTTTTTGGTCGTCGTTTTTTATTTTGTTTTCAGGGATTCCTTTTTCGCTGTTTATCTGATGGAAATTACAGGAATTGTGTGGTGTATATAAATATAAACGAACTTTTAAGGTTAAGGTCGTATATAAGTTTAACTTCTCAACACTCACTTGTATATGAATGCCATTAATTTCTTATACGACCAGATAGTGGTGTTTCTCAAATGGTCGTAGTCTTAACTTATCATGACTGAAAAAATGCCGTCAACCGTAACCATCAAGTGCTCACAGATTATCATTAATTTTTTTGTTGCTTTCAGTTTTTAAAATGAATTCAAGTTGCAGTCAATTTAATCTTTAAAGACTGAATTTTCAATTTCTCTTCGCCTCTCTCTCTCTCTCTCTCTCACGCACATATATTTCTCTTCTATCTTATTTGATATATCAGCTAAAATTAACAACTCGTTTCATTTTGATTGTCATTATTATACTGTACTCCTCACATAATGACAGTCTGAACGTTTTTTATTGATGCCGCTATAAATTTAATATAAGGTTATTAGAATTATATAAATATATAATAATATAACACTGTATTGTATTATTATAAACTCATTGAAAACTTTTCATATATTGTACATTCAAAAAATAACGTTATTTTCAAATAACGTTCTTTCACTCATAGGTGCGGTTTTTTCCTGAAAACATTTTTCTAAAGTTTGAGAGAGAGAGAGAGAGAGAGAGAGAGAGAGAGAGAGAATTATTAATCTTTGCCTAAATTTTTTTCCTTTTTCGCAACACAAAAATTTCCCAAAAAACTTGAATTTTACGTGTTTTATGAATATATAAAAGTTTTATCTTTTATGAACGAAGATTAATATCATGGTTGTTCTATACGTATAACTTACTGTAAGAGACCGCTCAGTTAAAATTGTGTTGTTGTGCACCAATCCTTCTACGGTAATAAAAAGGGCAAATCATACACCACTTACAATAAATTCAATGGACAGACAGACAGACGCATATATACGCACACATTTTTGTGTTGAAAAAGTGTGAACTTTTTTTGTGTGAGTGAGTGAAGAGGAAGAAGTGTCTTTTCGTGGGTTTATTTTTTTAAACATGACGAACTCTTGTGTCCCATTCGGTCATTAGCTTTTAGAGTTTGCACACATTTAACTGCAACGGCAGCAGCAAAAACCAAATAGTGTTGAGAGAGGGAGAGAGAGAGAGAGAGAGAGAGAGTGAGAGAGAGAGAGAGAGAGAGAGAGAGAGAGAGAGAGAGAGAGAGAAGCAAATAATAAATTGATGCGATTTTAGCTTTTAATCTGGTTTATGGGTGAAGAAAACGAGTTGAGAGCGGAGAACATACTTCTCACATGCATTTCGGAATAAGTAGTTATTTAATTCACTAGCATTTTGTGTTCAGTTTTTTAGTGGTCGACGAACAACAAGCAGAACATATAACACTTCTGAATGTCATTCTTGCACGATATGTGAACGATAATAATCCGTTTTGTGGGAGACTACCCAACTAAAGAACATTACCTAAAACTTATATTTGTTTTTTGTCTCAACAGCTATTTGTTTCCCCTTTATATTCGGCTGTTGTTATTCACTTTTCTCAATCTTCTTTTCTTATAATGCTGGCGAAATTGGTAATAACCAGCCTTAACACAAAAAGGAGGAAATAGCGAGAAACGGCAATGGCTTTCACTTTAACGAATAATTGTGAAAAGCGTACTGACGTTTTAACAATTGTTTGTGTTTTATTTGAATAGTTGTCTCCAACGAGTTGAATGTATTTTCATCTCTCCCTCACCAATGCATTTAATTGACATCTTTAGAAACACACAACACGTTATCATTAATACAGTATATGTTCATTCGCAGTCAGACCACTATTTGGGAACATATACTGTATATTAATAGAAATCAATTCTGTCAGAATGTCAGAGTAACAATGCTTTCAGTTTTTTTTCTAATGTTTTAAAATACTCATTTAGCGATTTATTGGATGATAACAAAAATAAATATGATATTATAGTTGAGAATAACGCGCGAAGCGCGGGTCCAAAACCTAGTATACCGAATATAAACGCTGTTTTGTTGTTGTGTGCCTCTTTTTCCAGTAAAATACTGTATTTTTTTGTGTGCTCTTCAATATAAAAAGTTTTGGCAGTGAGAACGCCCTTCGCTTAATTCTTCGTGTCCAACAGTGAAACAGAAGAAGAAGAAAGTTTAGAGATAGTTTTTTTTTGCTAAGTTAAGCGTTATGTGCGCGCATTGAGAGTATGAGTCACTGCGGCGTAAAGAAAAGACTCATCAAAACTTAAAGGGACGCGAAATAAGTTAGAAGAGACCTTGGATTTAGTTTTAAAGTTAAAATATCAAAATTGGATTTTCGAAATCACTCTTTATTTTCACTGATATCGACCGCTTTCTATTCAACCATTTCTTCTTTGGATAATATTTCGGTTTTTGGGAATTAATTGATTTTCAATCCAGTAACGATCAGTAGAAGAAAACACGAAATCACTATGTGTTAAAAGTATTAAAGCAAACAAATATTTAATTAATGACGCGAAGCATTGATTTTTGTGGGTGTTTTAAGACTTTGAATTTTTTATCATCTGTTGATTGTGTGGATTTTGCTTAAACTTAAAAGTTTAAACATTTAGCGCGCATCTATTATGCTCTGTATTAATGTTTTCTGCAAAAGCTTCTCCCGTTAATAACGATCGAAATTCAAGTCTAACAACTTTTAACTGTCCATGTTTTTAATTATGATTAATTCGTGCGTTATAGACATTAGACCAATAGAGACTGATTATGGCGTAAAAAGAGAGAGTTCTAATGGTTAGCGTTTGTATATATATATATATATATATGTGTGTGTGTGTGTGTGTGTGTGTGTGAGTGTGAGTGCGTTGTCTGTCTAATAAAGAGTACAGTGCAATCCGTGTTTGTAGCGATTTAGTGTGTGATACGCACTAAAAAACACAACCTTCAACTGAGCGGTGGGTCAAAATCGTGCACAACAGTCGCGTTCAATGAGCGTCTTCATCACTCCTCACATTCGATCCGAACAGGAAAACGAGTGCCAAATATCTTTCTTTCTTTCTCTCTCTTTCTTGAATATTTAATATATAGATAACGAATCAAACATCGGATATTTCGGGATAAAAAAATTATAAAAATTTGTTGCTATTTGGGTGCAAAAAATTTATATATATGGCTGTTACTAACGTTACAATTCTGTTCGGAAAAATTAAAAGTTTTCTATAAAAAACTATTTTTGCGTATTTATAATTAGTAATTAGTATCATTAATTTCAATTAAATGCATAAAAATCTTACGTTTTTATTTAACTAAAAAAAATGCATTAAAGAAAACGAAATAATTTTGTTTTTCGAACTACAAATATCTCTTTGATTTAATTAATTTAAATAACGATTATATTTTTAATCAAAAAATTTATTTTATAACAGTTCAAATATTATTTTGTAACAAAGAAAAGTTAAATATTTTTGTTTTAATTTAATTAAAGTGTGCACCATTGGATGAATTTTTTAAAGTTTAGTGTTTGATATAACAAATTTTAGCTTATTTTGGATGTTATTGGGTTATTTGGGAAAAATCCCAAATATCCGATGTCTGTTAATAATAATTCTAAACTTTCTTTATATATTATTATTATTATAGCCGTTTTTCGAAAGAAGAAATTATAAAAAAATCGTGAAGTGCTTGAATAGAGAGAGAAATAAATAATAGTAATAAATAAAATATTAGTGTCGGTGCGCTAAACATTTAAAAAGTACGGAGAGTTTGTATCTGCAGCGCCCGCTGAGACCTTATGGGCGATAATTTTTTAAGTGTTTGCGTTGAATTTGAATCATTGTCGCCATCGCATAGCACGATGAAGCCACCAAAACTGCCGGGAGCGGAGAAGTTCAAGTTCTCCGATAGGAAACACGACGACTCGCGAAGTGTCATCAACTCAGTGTCAAACAATATTAATGGTGTTTCCTCGAACTTTATGCGCGGTATACCATCGCGGAGTACGTGTCCGCCGACCGCTTTATCGGCGCAAGGCTTAACAACTCGGCCCACATTCAGTCGACACGACTCGAAGAGAAGGCCTATTTTACCGCTAAGTAGTCGAATGACATCTCGCGTTCTAACGCTCACACATCTGCCATTGGATGCGTTCGACATTCGAGACTCGCATTCTTGTCATAAACCATCGCAGTCTCGCAACACAAACATTGTTTCTTCAAGCATCATAACAGTTCCTTGTGTGACCGCAACGCCAACGATAACATCCGCTAGTCGTGTATCTCTGTTCAGTGAGTCTTCGTCCGGATCTCATTCCTCGTCGTCACAACCGTCGCCGCGATCGCTGTGCTCTCCTCTCGATCGAAGTGTGACGCCATCGCATTGGGCGAAGAATGCTCACCGATTATCCACTTCGTCGCAGTCATCGTTCGAAGAGGTACCAGAAACTTGTTCCGAGAGCAGTTGGATATCACCAAAACAAAATAAGTTGTAGAAAAAATCAAATTAAATTGCCATTTAAAATGATCTGAAAAATGTATTTAAACCCTCAATTTCGCGAAAATTGATAGCAAAAATTTTTCATGTATATTAATATTACCATTAAATTATATATTTTATTTATCAAAACAATTTTTATATAACAACAAGAACGAACTCTTATCATATAATATTTAATTCAGACATTTATTTGAAAGTAAATTTTAATGAGTTATACAAGTTATATCCACCGAGAATGTCTCAGTGCATTGCGAACGGACGGTCAAATTCATGAGCTCGATTTTTTTATATAAAAAGTGAGCTAAAAAATATAGCACACAAGTTAAGTCTACTAGTCTATGAGGAAAATAATAAATACCAAGTAAGACGGAGGCAAACAAAATATTTTCAATCAAAAAAGCCTTTGCATTCAAAACCAATAAATTTTACTTTTTATTTGTTTGCATCAAAAAAGCCGGAAATGTCTTTTTCACACGAACTGTCATTAAATAGAGCTCTCTTTAAATATAGACATCAAGAGAGGACAGTAAAAAAACTTTTATTTTTGGTCATTTGATTTATATTACGATTATAAAAAAACTCGGTTTGCTTCTCGAAACTTTTTCTTTTCACGTTTCTATTAGGAAGTGAGTTCACCGCTAATATAAAGAAAAGAAAAAAAACTCAATTTATTTCGTTTGACACATAAAAAACATTTCTACGCTCTTTTAGAGAAAAAAATCCGCAATTTTTTATTATGATTTACACGTAAACTAGATTTATCCCGTAATTGAGCAATAATAGAGAACTGACTTTCATTAATTCTATAAATCTATAAAAAATAAATTTTCGTTTTAAATCGCGCTATTAGTGACATATTAATTTTTGTGGTTCAATCGTTCAAAAGAAGTTGTTTTATTATATCCTCTTATCCAATACTGTGTGTAACACACAAAAAAAGAAGAGCATATTTACGAGTTACCGGTATATTACGAGTTTTTTGAATAGAATAAAGTATTTAAAACTGTTTTTCTTAATCATGAAAATGATGAAAAAAAAATTTTTTAATAAAACTTGATTATTATTAACTTAAGATATTAACCTTAAAACTTATATCACAGAAAAAATATTAAAAGATTTATCTCAAATATTATTTGAAATAAATAAAATTATAATATTTACTTTATTTGTAATATAAGTATTTACTTATTTTTTATAACAAAAAACAAAATATAAAACCCACTTAATTTTTCCTAAAAAAACCAACCCTTTTCAACAGATCGCAATTTTTCCGTAACTTTATCTTTATTTTGGTTGTAAAATATGAACTTCAAATTTTTTGAGACTGCACAGCAACTCATCAATGAAGGACTTTGTGTGAGTATAGCAACAAAAAAAACTATTTTATGTGTATTGAAGAGTCAATCAGTCCGCATATTTTCCGCGATCAAGTATTAATGATAATTTATATGCTTTAGCATTGATCAGCAATCGAGCGATGAAAAAAAAACGGCAGAGGAGTTTCTGCTAATTAATAGACTCTGTTTTAAGATTAAAGACTGATATCAAAAAACATATATACGCAGAGTGCTATCCAAATATTTATGTGAGACACGCATTCAAAAAACAATATTATACGATCGAGATTAGAATCATTTAAGTCAGATTAAAAGATTATTATTGAGAATTTAATTTAATATTTAGAAATTAGATTTTTCTATAAGCAAAAAGAATTTCTTAAAGAACTTAATTGCTATTTAAGGGGAAAAGCGGATAAAAATTAGGCTAAAAATTATAATATTATTATTCCCTCTGTTATTTTTGTGAACTCTTTAATTAAAATATGTTTTTTTTCAGCGAAAAAAAAAATTAAGTTAATCACATAATGAGTTATGTTTTTTCAGAAGAATTGCTTTGCCAGTGCATAACCGTTTTTTATTTTGAAGGATATTTTAAATATTAGCATAACGGCAAAACAAAGAAAAAATAAATTAAATGATTATAATTCAAAAAGTATTTTGTTGTAGCAAAATGGAAACACAAAACAAAAAACTCCGCACTACGGAAACGAGTGCACATTTTTATTATTATTAAGTGTAACGTACAGTACAATTGTGTTTTGTTCACAATTAATTTTTCTTGTGCTAAATAGTCGTATATGGCTATAATTAAATAAACGAATTTTTAATGAGCTAAAGAAAAATTATTTGTTATACCGTTTTATCTCTCTCTTGGTGTGTGTATACATTAAAACTGTTAGTAAATGAGGCACACAATGCGCTTTTAACAAAAATGTGTTGTTGTCTGATACATTATTGTATGCATAAGTGACTTTGACCGGATTTTTCTAAACGCTACTTTAAGTAATAAATAAAAAATCCTTTAAGTAAAAATCATTAAGGAAAACGGTTTTCCATTGATACACACTGCTCGCCCACCATATTATTCAGGACAGGACCTCAATATCGTAAGCCTGCAAATTCATTAGAGGGGATAACTCCTCCTGAGCTTAATATATTATGCTATCGCTCTCTCAACTCTCTTCGCGCGCATACACTTTACGCAAAAGCGTATTACACTCATTGCCCAGAAAAAAATCAACTGATTTAATAATAAATTATTTTCAATACATAAGTTATGAGTTTGAAATTGTAAAAGTGTATATTCGGGTTAATTTTAATTTTTGGTTTTTTGTTTGTTTTTTTTGCGCGCAAAGTAAATAAGAAAAGTTTGCTGATTTTTCTCCCAAAGCACATCACAATTTTTTTCTTTTTGCGCCATTTATTAAATGGATTTCTAATTGAATTGTTAATATTATTCAAATGAATGCCTCGTTTCATACTTCGCACCGACTGATTAGAATCTTAACGTTTTTTCTCTCACACACACACACACACACACACACACACACAAACATTAACAACTTTTTTCTGTTTAATTAAAGCCCGAACTCTTTTCTCTGACGAAAAGAGTTGCCAGAGAAAAAGAAAAACTTTCTTTAGCTGCGATGTTTTAGGGGAAAATGATGATTAGAATGCATGAATAAATATATTTATAAATATGTATTCTGTATTTAATAGAATTCTTTTGTTGTGTGAAACAAAAGTAGTAAAATTAATAGACTTTTAAGTAGCAAAAAATTGTTTATTATAAAATAATAATCTATTTTCGTGTCAATGTTGAAAGAATAATTTTTAAAAAAAATAAGTAGTCTTTTGCTGGAAATATAGCAACAAATAGTTGTTTACCACAAACCATAACAGTGTCTATTAGTATTACTAGTATACACTAAACAGTAAACCTTAAACTTCACTCAAGAGTCATGACTTCACTCAATGACAATACTTCAGACAAAGATTTTGCGTTTAGATTTTCTTTATATAGAAAGCCAGATATGAGCTGAATTTAGAAAAGAATTGCTAACCTTTTTGGTGTGCTCTCCACTAAAACTCATTCTTATCTTTAAAAACTTTTAAACTCACAGCTGCCTTATTATTCTTTTCTTATTCTTCTCGATATTGTTTGCATTAGGAGAGAGAGAGAGAGAGAGAGAGAGAGAGAGAGAGAGAGAGAGAGAGAGA
Organism: Steganacarus magnus; assembly: GCA_034698365.1. Lineage (NCBI taxonomy): Eukaryota > Metazoa > Arthropoda > Arachnida > Sarcoptiformes > Steganacaridae > Steganacarus > Steganacarus magnus. The sequence continues at coordinate 22,056 of JAQIVF010000091.1, forward strand.
AGTTGGGAAACTTTTAACAGATCATGACCTCCAACTACGAGAACAAAATTATATGTGCAAAAAATTTTTTTTACTATTTATTAAATATTAATGAATAGTCATTCGCATAAAAAAGAAAATTTAAGGAAATAATTAAAAAATAATTAAGAAATCGCAAAGTGAGAGTACATACACTGGTGTGGTTCGGTTCATATTAAAATAATTTTAGCGAAATATGGGAAAATATTTGCACGCTTGTAAGCGAAAGTAGCAAATCATTTTACATTTTACACGAATAGCAACGCAAATCTGACTTTCAGTTATTTGTTCACATCTCTAATTCCTGGTAAGTGGTAATTAATAACAGTAAGTTTTTCAAGTGATGTGCAATGCATGCCGAGTTATGCCGTGATATCTACCACACTAATACTAATACTAATGCTAAGCTTTCTCCTTCTTTGACTGATACTGACCTGCAGAGCCATTACAGGTATAGAACACAGTGAGAGCACAGGTGCACGAGTATTAACGTATGCAAGAGTGAGGCACACAATATTACTCTGTTGTGTAGGGAGTTGTGCGGCGCCTTTATTTGCTTAAGTATTCTCTTTCGAGAAAAATAATAATAAAAACCTTTATAAATACTTGAGAGAAGATTTTTACAGTAAATTTCGCTTCAAACAAATAGCTATATATCGCACACTTCGCCTGAATAGAAAAAAATGATGTTTTTATTTTAATTCAGGAAAAAAAAGCTAAAAATATAAATATTTCAATGTCTGCTCAGATATCCGTTACACACTGAAAAAAGCTCTTTTTTGATATCTCGAGTTATTTATAAATAACTTGAAAAATACAGGAAAAAAATCAGTTTGAATTGGGTTATATTCATATGTCATATGTCAACAGAAAAAACAGGTATTCATAAAGTTGTTTGCTTTAAGTTTTACCGCTTTATGCATACGGTTAGCATTTAATATATATATAAATAAAAAACAAAATCTGCAAAATGGGAAGTATCGATATATCATTAAATTTACAGGTATTTCACTTCACTAACAAAGTTTTGTAGTGTGTGCGGCCACTTATTTGAGAATTGACTTTTACATTATGATTGAACACCTGTACCTCAATTTATACGTTAAGTTTTTTGTGTGTATTTAGATATATATGCGTGTGTGTGCAGTATATACCAATTACTTGAAACATACAGCGTATGATGGATTTTGTTTTAGTAAAAAGTTGACTTAAGAAAATTGGTAAAAATAAAATGCTATCCTATTAGCCTAAAAGTAGTACTTTTCTTGTCGGTCAACAATAATTTAAACTTTTTAAGTATAAATAAATACGCAAAACTTTTTATGCCAGTTTGCGGCACATATTAGACTCGTACACCTAATACTATAATACAGTAATAATAGTGTAATTCTAGTCAACAGTAGAAAAGAGATTAACAATTGATCAATTAACTTGTTTACTCTCGTTTAAACAATCTCTGATAAAATCATTTAGAATGGTATTATTACTCCAAATTATGATACAGATTACAAACTAGATTACAGTTCTCTCTGCGTTTTTCGAATACAGCTTATTGTGTCAGCATTTTCGTGTAACACATCTGTTACTCAAATAAAAAATCTAATTTTTTTAAAACAAATTTGTTTTCGTACATAGTTTTGCGTATCATATAATATATAATTATATTACTTTTTTAATGATATAAAAATAGCAAAGTTGTGGTTCACTTTAAATTAGTATAAAAAACATGGCATATACAGTACATACATATACTCGGTATACAGTATATATATATTTCTATTCGAATAACATATGGTAAACAAAGAAAAGATAGAAACAAGAAGTTATATAATTATAATTATAATAATGTATTATATATATATATGTATATATAAAATTCGTGGTGATGTATAATATAAAATATTTTTTTTGTATCACTTCTATTTACCTCTTAAACGCCCACAGTTTTATTATTGATGAGGAGACCCATGGGTTACAATAAATTAGATTCACTGTATTAAATCCCCTTTGTTTTATTGCCGATTTTTAAATTTCACGTTCAGATAAGTGAGTGGTCTCTTATCACCAATAAACTAAAACTTTTAAATCGCTACCTATAATTTTGTGTATAATTTGCAATTATATCTGCAAAAGTGTTTAAGAGCTAAATAATTGTTGTATTAATTAGTATAAACAAGATATTATATTTGATATATAAAATAAAACTATAAAAACATAAGGCACAGCCAAATATTTTGCTGATTGTACTTTTCCTAATGTGTTATATATAGATATATAAATTTTTTGATTTTAAAATAACAATGAGAAAAATATATCGTAAACATTTACAAAATACAGAATGTAGCAGTCGTTTTATTCTGGCATCGATCATATTTTCTGCATCTCTGTCTTTTCGGGGCCAGTAGTGTCACTACCCTTAAGCGTAGAATCTGACGAACTAGTAGTTTGCTGTTCGCTAGAAAATATTCGCTGAATTTCGTCGAGTGATTTTCCCTTAGTCTCCGGCAAAAATGCGATGACAAACGCGATACTGATTAAGCAGAAGCACGTAAAAATGAAGAACGCTCCGTGTTTGTCAGCGACGTCTTGAAGCCATTCAAAGTTTTTGGTGATTAGAAAAGCGCACATCCAGTTAAAGCCGGTGGCGATTGCGCTTATAAAGCTTCTGGCGTATATCGGTGTCAATTCAGGTATCATTAGCCATGGAATTGGGCCAAAACCAACCGAGAAAGAAATGATGAATACTACTAGACATACAACTGGAAGCCAACCCCAACTGTTTTCGCCGCCACTCGTCTGAAAGAAGTAATAAAATCCTAGAGTGCAGAGACTAAGTGAATGTCCAGCACCCGAGATAATCAGCAAAATTTTTCTGCCTAATCGATCAACTAAAAGACTGGCAACGATTGTGGCAATTACTTGAGCGATACCGACAATAATTGTGGCGATACTTGGTTTCAGTGTTGAGCCCGAGTCTTTGAAAATACTAGTTGCATAAAACATCACCGCATTTATGCCAGAAAATTGTTGAAAAAACATTAAACCGATCGCTAACGCGAAGGGCATATATACTTCACGCTTTTTCACTTGTTTAACGGATATGCCAGAACTTTTCTGCGACTCTCTCGCTTGTGACGATAGTTCTCGCAATTCTTCTTCATTATCATTGGTCGGATGTCTTAATTTTGATAGTGCTTTCTCGGCGTCCGAGCCTTTAGAGTAGTCCGCATTTTTTGATTTAGTTAACAGCCATATGGGTGTCTCAGGCATTCCGATCATGAGTACTGTCATTAATAAGCCGGGAATCATTGATACGAATGCCAGCCAATTCCAGGTTAAAAATGCCCCGAAAACATACACAAGCAGTATTCCAATAGTGACGCACACCTAGAATTATAGTTTAAGGGTGTAGTCTTACAGTAAGCGTGTAATAATGAATTTTAAAAGTTATTTTCAGTCAATTAAAAGCCTATAATTACTTGAAAGCATGTCCCCAATAGCCCTCGAATTTTATCAGTGCTTATTTCTACCACATATGTCGGTGCAGTGCCGGATACCAGTCCCGCGCACAGACCTGTTACCACTCGCCCTATTATCACAACCGTTACGTTTCTGGCCATAAATAGCAAAAACCATCCAAAAGTGAATGGAAAGCCGTATAATATTAGTGCTCGTTTGCGACCAAATGTTTGAGCAATTGGACCTTTTTTAAAAGTATTTTCGCATTTTATTTATCTATTGCTAAAAATAAAAAATATACTGAATGCTTACCACTGGAGAGAGCGCCAACCAGAGCGCCGAGTGTCATACTCGATCCAATCCATGTTTTAGTATCTTTATCGGCATCAGAACTCGTTAGACGCGGCTCACTATCCGCTCTTTCCATGTCATCGAACGCTGGTGCGGTCCAACCCAACACCATTCCCATGCCAACGGCACCTAAAAGAGCTGATGCGGCGGCGATGTAAAGATATTTCGATGGCTTTCGATCGGTTTGATTTGCTTCTCTATTTACATCCATAACTTAACAACGGTTGCTATGAACTGATCTATATATAGTAATTTTTCACTATTAAGCAATTAAAATAAGATCACACAATGAAACACACAACTATTTTGAACTTCTTTTGATGCGCTAACACCTAATACTTTAGATCATAGAGTAACAGCCTCTCTCTCTCTCTCTAACCGATTACAACGTATACTCTATTATTCTTTATCTGTTTTATTATTATCCGTTGCTTCCTATTGTGTTCTTAAAACAAAAAATAGCGTTTTGTCTTTGCGAACAAAGGCCGAAATTTTGAGAATAATTTATTTATTTTTTAACGTATTTCTATTAATAACGGTTATTATTCAATGCTGTGTTCGCACTCACGACTTTAACAATAATAATGATTAATAATTTAAATAAAAATCAAGAAACAGTATATATTAAGCATATAAAACTTAAAAATTATATTAAACTTTTAAATTATACATTATATTGTTGACACGAAACGGCTTTTAATTGGAAACTTTGCTTAATAGGAAAAAAATTACTAATAATAGTTACGTACAATAGTTTATGATTTCAAAATTTTATCAAATTTTTATAACAACAACACGTATATTAACTTGTTTTTCTCAATCAAAATTTACCACTTCCACCATAAAACTGGCTTTTTTAGTCACAACCTCATCAATGATATAAATGATCAAAGCGATGCAAAATATAAACTCAAGATTTTGATTTGTTTTCGAGATATTTTATGCATTGTGTCAATCAAACATACAACTTGTAAATGGAGATTAAGTTTTCTTTAGTTAATTTTGGCGACGGGTTCTTCATTTGTCTTAAGGGTAAAAAAGCCCCTCAGGCTCTCGCTTGTTATTATTAATGATATAAATTTAAATTAAGCCTTTCAGGGATGTTTTCAGACGTGTACTTTTTTGCAGCTATTACATAACTGTGTGGATGCATAATAATAATATAAGTTAGGAAGGTATTTCCCCGTTTATGAATCCAAGGTATTTTTGTAAAGAGAATTTTTAAATATGGGCAGAGTCTTTCCCACTTACCATACCATCGATAATGACATCATAAATAGGTCAAGGAAATGTTAAGAAAAGTATGCAAACCTACATTAGACACCCATATGTTTTAGTTTTTGTTTTTGCAGACTGTCGGACATCCCAGTATCCAAGTAATAATTAATTAAGAATTTTTTCAACAAAATTAATTAAGTTGGAATTTGTCATTAAATCAAACATATTTCATTTAAGACACTTTTTAGTACGTAAATCTGTAAGATTATAAAGGGTGAAATAAAATTACGAATGGAAATAAAGGTTAAATTTATTATTCATGATAAAAAGATTTTAGTTGATAAAAGTTAATGCGATTTTAATCTGAAATTGTATAAAATCTTTTGATACTTTCACTGCATATTAGGAGCAAAATCTAGAAAAACACACAAATGATTTGCTCATTTAATGCAAATGTTGATTTAAAATTTAGCAAAATTTTATCCTTTAATATCAATAAAGATCTAAATATATTAATATTAACATTTCGTGACATTATTTTCGAATCTGACATTGTGTTTGCCAATCATTTGCGAAATGATGTTTACTAAATAACAAGAATGTGGTGCCACAAGTGGGTCACCCAACTATTTATTTATTTTTTTTAATAATTGAAAATCCGCTTAAAACACTATTGGTTATTGTTATTCGGGCAAATATTTTTGTGCTGATGAGAAGAAATCGTTAGCCGATAGTAGTATCTTATCGCTTAAATTTTTTAAATATTATTCGCACTGATATATAGGTATTATAAAATGACAGTTTCGGGTAGCAGTTTCGAAATATAAATTTAAATTAGTAATCTTTTTTATGAAATAAATTAGTTTTTTTTAAATTAGAAAAGTTGAATAGTAATTTTGTTGATTGGAACACATGTTTAGAAAAACACACTTTAAAATTTAAATAACTTTGTTTTTCTTTTAAGTTAATTGTATATTAGAAGGACAATCGTAGGGTGAATTGGGTGGACTTCTGATGCACTAATTTAGAATTTTTCTGTTCTAAAATGATCTAAAAAAAGTAAATGTAAACAACATATCATCTGTGTTTAACTTCGAAAACTAGTTAAGCTCTAAATAATCCAAAGTGACTTCTAATGGTCTACTATTTCCTTTCACATGAGTATTATTTTATATTGAGAAAAATAAAGTCATATAAAGTCCCTTTTTTATTATACGATATATTTAGAGAAAGAGAGGAAAAAACAAATACAGAGAACAAAAATTTTATGTTACAGAGGAAAATATTAAATTACAGGCAGCATTCAACTAATGTCTGAGCTCTGAGCGATATTCTGTCAAATTCGTTCTCAAATGAACTAATATCTGAGCAAAAGCTACTGACGATTTTACGGCTCATATTTCAACGCATTGTTATTTATCAAATAGTACAGTAGATAAGTTTTTTCACATAAATTATTTCGGCAAAACTTTGACATAAATTATTGTTTTAGCACTTAAAATTTTAGAGAAAAAAAAACTTCATTACAACTTAACAGTACTGACCTTATATTATTATATTAAATTTTATTTTGCGGATTACAATTCTATCTCCCGTTGAGATCAAGTTCAGTGATAATCCAAAATAGAGCTGTTTATGGGAAACGTTTATTAGTAGCCTAATTCATACTTACGCGACACACCGTTATCTGATCGAACAAAATAAATCGCCAATTAATATTCCGATGATTAGATTCACCAATATATCATTCAACAACAGTTGGCGTTAAAAACTACATTCTGTTGTTGCTAACCATAATAAGTATTTGGTTTGTATTGCTTTTTTGGTCATTTGAGATGATGTTTTAAAATTTTAATTTGTTTTCATTAATAATAATATTTAGTTTATTTAAAAGTTTAAACGGCGAACAAATCGCACAAATCAACGGAAGCTTTGTTGTAAATATATTAAAATTTATAAATATTATACAAACTTTTGATACAGTATTTCCTGAACACTTATAGAGTAATGTCCAAAAAATAAACGAATCATTATAAATTGTGAAATCTCTGTTGTAAATTTTTACCGTGTTTTGTGTATAATATTTGTCAAAATCTGTATATTTAAAAGTTAAAGCATTTTTAAGTTTAATTTATTGTATTAAATCATAGTTAAATAGGAAATGAACGTCAAGTTCATAAATTCTGTTGCTATAAATTGACTATAATTGATTTAAATTTTATATTAGTATATGAACTGTTCAAACCATTATTTGAATAAAATTCGTGTATATTAAATCACGCACCTTATAATAATATAGTTAGTATTATTAACGCTTCCGTCAGTTTGTTTTATTTAGTCAGTCTGTAACCGCACCAAACCGCCAGTTAGTTTACAAACCGTAACCAACCGCCAAAATTTATACCAAAATCGTAACCGCTTCAAAGATTAGTGCTTAAACCATCAAACTGAATGTAATTAATAATTAACTAGTACTACACAATGGATTTTGTGTAATTTATTTGATTTTCGCTGTTAAAGATTAGTATTTTAATAAAATTCAGTCACACTTGCATAAGAATGGTAACTGGTATTTAATAAATGATTCTATATTAGTGAAACTTCATCATTTTAACTTGTAATATTGCTTAATCACTTATTAAATGTAATATTGTAAAAATGCTGGTGAAATTCATGTTAATTTACTTTTGTTTTGTATAAATTACTAACCGCTGGAAATGCGCAAAACTAGATAAATGATAAATAGTTAATCACTTTTGTAATGATTACTAATAATACGGGAAATTAGTAACTAAACCTATAACTTATGACAATTTAATCTCATGTTATATAAAAGTCTATTTTTGAATGAACTCACTTTGTATCTAAACATCAAAATGTAATTAAAAGTCTATCGATTAAGGAGCTCTACCGTACGCCTACAATATCATTATTAATTCTTTTCTACATTGACTTCTTTGAGAAACATTTTGCTTAGAAAAACCTAATAAAAATACGTTACGAGTTGCACAGCGGTTTTCCTTTGTGGGTTTAGATCATTAAAATACCAATATATCGTTCAAAAAAAACCTCACCAAACCGTTAACAAAAATCTAGGTTTAAATCGCTTTAGTAAATATCTCAGACACCGTTTTACTGGTGTTTTAGTCGTTTCTTTTATGTACAGTAGCACACGATGCATAGTGTGATGATGGCAGCAGATAAATACGATGATAAACCAAAACCAACAATAAAAACATTATAAACTAATATAAAATAATGATTTGTTAACAAAGCGTAGATAATTGCGATTGAATTAAACGAGCAGTCAATTAATATGACTCTATTATTGTTAGTCGGTATCAGATTCTTCAAATAAATTATGAAATACTATTTAAGAAATAGCTTATATATTATTAATAATTTTTTTATTAAATTCAAATGAATTAGCATTAATTAATTATCAGTTTATAATAATATTACTCGCGTTGCATCAATTTTTGTCGCGCCATCTTTTTCTTGGACAACTTCTTTTTGGGCGCGTCTTCGTCAGCACTGGCTTTGGCCACCACCTGCTCCTTCTCGCTCAAAATCACTTCGATATGACACGGACTGCTCATATACGGATTGATCCTTCCGTGCGCTCTATACGTTCTTCGTCTCATTTTGGGCGCTCTGTTCACCTGAATGTGTTCGATCACAAGTCGGTCCACATCTAAGCCCTTGTAATCGGCATTACTTTCCGCGTTTCTCAGCAATTGCAGCAAAAACTCGGCACTCTTCTGCGGCCATCGGCCCTGAGTTGTGCCCCAGATCTTCGCCTGCGCTTTACGTCCAACACCGCCGTTGAATCGTCGAAACGGTACGACCTCTTTCTTGCCGACAACGTTCTTTAAATACCGCTGCGCGCGACGTAATGCCATCTTTTTGATGGCCTGAGCGGTCTCTCGCGTGTTCTTGAAGTGTACGCGCAAATTACTGCCACGAGCTTTGCACGACTTGGTCGGGTTCTCCGGATCTGTTGAATATCGGCCCATAATTAGTGCGAATTAAGCCAAACTAAACACAATTAACAACGTGTTTGATGTTTATAACACGACAACGAGAAAGGAAAAGGAAGTCACAATTGCAATGCCAGTAAACATTACATGTGTTGCTTCAGAAAGTACGTCTGCGATCACATTTAATCAAAATTGAAAGTTGTTTTATTTTTAAATAATAGTTTTTAAAAATTTTTCTAATAAACGTGTGCACAGAGTTAGATATACACTTTTTTAGTATTTGATTTTAGTTTTAATTTTGTTACAAAAAAATAAGTTATTATCCCAATAAAACTATTATTTTTTATAAATTTTACTGTTTACTGTGTTTTAAGTGTTTCTACAACTGTTAATATTTTTAGAAAAACTAAATAATATAAATATTAGCTATTTGTAAACAGCACTTATTTTAATTTCAAAATTATTACAAATAAATTCATAAGTGAATTCATAATAATAATAATATTCATTCCAATAATCCTGTGTATTATCTGTAAAGTAAACTAATAAAACATTTGTTGAGAAATATTCTTTCCTTTAAAATAGAGTTCATTACACGTACAATATTTGTAAATTACATTATGAATTTTAACAACATATTTATGAATGCTAGCAATTTTAAAATTTAAAGTTTGTTTTAAGCGCTTTAAAATGTTCAATTTTACCAGAAAACATTTCATTTTTACAGCTGCAACATAAACAATTAAAATACCGAACTCTTAAGAATCCAAATAAACAATCTCTTCTGAATGGCAGTCACGACTGTAATCTTAATACTTTTTTCGATAATTAGTTTATTGATTGAACATAAAATAACATCTTCGCGAACAATCAGACAATGGTTGTACTAACTTCGACCTTAATTCTCTCAAAACTTTAAAAACTAATAGAGCGCAAAAAATATCGCTTCAGCTAATTATAAACCAAATTAAAATAAAATTCTTCACAACATCCACTTCTTTATTATTCTCAATCAAAAGAGTTCAATTAATTATGTGTTTTGTTCTAATATTTAGTGCACTCTCTAACTTTACATTTACCGTTAGTTTTATAGGCTTGCGATTCTATCCGCTTTGGGAGAAAAGTTAAAATGTTAACGATGTAAGAAAGGAAATCACAAATAGTGCTCATTTATATTAAGTACAACTATTGCTATCAAAATAACAAAAACAAAAAAACCCGAAACAGGCATAAATGACCTAAAATTAGTAGCTTTTGCTTTCATTGCATTGCGGTATCATTAACTCGTAAGTTTATGCAGTATAATGCTGTAATAATGCATTTAAGCTAAAAATTTCGGCACACAATTGAAACCTTAAGGTGATGTTAAGGAAAAAAAATGAAAACCTTTAGAAATGATAGAAAAAGATTAATAGCTGAAATTGAAATTTAGCAACAATTGATGAATAATTGCTTTAAAAAATAATCATTAAATAAATAGAGGTAAACAATCATAGCGCTAGTAAATGATTAATAGAGGCTAACATTAATATTTTAATGGAATTTTTAGTTTTTCTTATTTTTTAAATAAAAAAATTCAGTACAATTTGTTTGATGCAAGAAAACTAGTATAATGTTACACTAGAATGCAGTTACAGTTAATGGTTATTATAATAGTAGTATGAGTACGTTAAAGAAAAAACATAGCAGAATGTTGTGTCTGAACAATGTCTAACGATTGCTGATTAGATTCGGTTCTGAATACGCAATACACTGTAAAATAAATTGTTGAATCGATGCGCTGCACTATTATATAAATTTGTATTGTACTTTAACATTATATTACAGCCAGCAGTTAACTGCCAGAATATAAAGCTGTGTGTTTACACACAAGTAGTAGTTTGTTTCAAGTGTGTATCGCAATACAGTGTATATTCAACAGATCCTAATTTAGTGACGCATTCACAATCGCATTCACAAATTTGTCAACATTTAAACAGAATAACAGAGTATTATTTATATCACACCAGCAATTTTCAGTGATTGAAAAGGCATCTCAATTCGACGACATTTCACTGAACTTTATTGTTTGCTTATAGCTTATACAGCAGTATGATATTTGTATTCCTAATTTTAAACATTAATTAAGTAAATGGATTTAAATGTTATTACATTTGCGATGAAAATGAATTAATTAATTAATAAATAGCAGCATTTCGTGTATTAATAGACAGAGAAGAAAATTGCTTAAAATGCGTTTCAAATTGTTTTTTATTCTTGATTTTTATGTAACGTTATAAAACATTTTTTCGGAATTAATTTCATCAAATTAATCATAATAGCATTTTTTTTGACAATACATCAAAAATAAATAAACAGCCAAAACGCTGAATAAATAAAAATTTGCTTTTGAAAAATATGAATGAGGAATACATCAAAAATAAGAAAAAAATGAAAAAAAACTTTCAACATAAAAAACTTTTTCTATCTATGATTAATAAATGAGAGAAAATGTGAAATCGATGCGACATATTGTTTGGCCATCACATCTAAATATTCCAATAAAGTAATGAAGTAAAACACGTATCACGTATCACTTCTGTGGGCGGAATTTTAAATTAAATTATTTTATTTATTTAGTTTTTGATTACTTAGGAATGCATTAACATTATTATTTTTATTGCATTATATAGTATTATATGCTCGAGAATTAATTATTTAATAAAAAGTTATTATTTATATTCCAGTAGGTTTTTATGTACGGTTTCCATACCTGATCATCGCACAAAAAGAAGTATTGTACAGTATAATAAGCTTAGGATAGTTAGGATAAAGTAGATTCAGCGAAGTAGAAACAAGAGTAGCTGTATTATATCGCAATGGAACTTGTAGTGCACATACAGACACACTCACATACACACATACTCCTCACTATTTTCCTCTATATTGTGTACCACTTTAAGTAATGCTAATTTTCTGTGCAGTTTTTATTCAATGTGATGATTCTTGAAGCGCAAAAGTAGCGCACAAAATACACTGAAATGAGTTAAAGTGGAAAAATGGCAACAAAAAAAGAGTGGAGAGAAAGAAACAGAGAGATAGATCGCCATAAGTAAGACTAAATTGAACCGTATATGCATTATTATAGCTCTGCTTCATATGTTTTTACAGCATTTTGTTATATCTCTCTTTTGTTTTAGAGATAAGAAAAATAAAAAATAACTTACGATTCTTGTTTTAGTTTCTACAGAAAATCTTTGATAATCCATACTATTTGAGAGCGAGTAAGCATTAGTGAGACAAAACTAACGAAAATTAAAGTAAAAAAATAATAGTAAATACTGGAAACTTTTATTTCTCTAAGCACTACTAAACTCCTAAGTAAATGTTTAAATGTTAAAAGTTGAAGTATTTATTATAGAAGAATACTTTTGTTTTTTACCCAAAATGAAATGTCCTTATAAATAAGTAATCGAATTTAATGCACCAAATTATGTTTGAAAATTCAAAACAAAGATTTGATTTTGTTTTTTATGATCAAAACGTGCTTTTTATTCAGTTCCCCAAAGGTTTCGGACAAAACTCAATCAATGCTTTACTCGATCGCACGCACACATCGTTCGCAAATCATTTTCGAGCTGAAATAACGTTAAAGAAACAGTGGAAAGTGGATGTGAAATGACCACAGAATAAATAATAATATAATATCTAATATTCTGGTGCAGCTCATCATTTCGATTCTCCAGTGGAAAACAATTTTGTTTCTTACAGCGAACACTGATAGAGAGAAAAACGAAAACTGATGGAATAGATTTCTGGGGCCACAACTAACGCATAGTTAAATGCAATTTACTTTTATACAAGCAGTAGTGGAAGAAGAAGGGATGAGTAGATAGAAACTAAAAGAGACGGTAGAATTTTATCATTCTTCGCACGCATTGTTGTTGAAAAGCCATGCGCTGCGCTGTTTTTGCTCTTTATTTTTGCTTCAACTCACTAGTTATGAAAGACACAGCCAAATGAGTAGTAAACGGTAAAAGCACACTGCTATGCGAGAACAGACACCACCAGTTACTGTTACCGTTCACTTAAATAAACTTCTGGATACAGAGCTAAACTCCGCTTTGCTTTATTTGGAGTTTCGACGTCGACACTCACTGAAGGAAAAAGAAGATATGAGTAGTGAAGCGACTTCCATATCCTCTACAACGACATCCTCATTCACATCCTTACAAATGTATTGCACATTCATCCACTCATTCGACGCCTCCAGCTCTGTATGAACTGTTATATATTATATAAAGCTTTTCTTTTATACATGAAAAGGTAAAAAATTTATGAAAATTAGTGTATAAGAGAAACTTTAAATATAGATTTATTTCGAAATATATATATAATGTGAATATATATTCCTCTGTACGGTATATCCATTTGTGTGTCTGTTGTGTGAGCTGTCAACTAATGCATACTAAAAACTTGTATCGCATAATAATGCAAAAACATGCACATAGTGTGTTGAATTGGCACATATCAAGACTGAGCTAAAGCTAAAACGATATTAAAAACAGAATATTTCTCTTGTATTGAATGCGAAATAATGCGTGAGACACTCACACGTCTAAGCTTTGCTCTCACTATTTTCTCTCAATTCTCGCATCTGTTTCTCGCTTTTAATATATTCTCTTATATGTTGTTTGGCGTGAAGCCCAAGATATCAACAATTTTTTCTCAAACTAAAATATGTAAAGCCATAAATTTTGAACCATAGCTTTATTACATATTAGTTGAAAGCAAAGTAAAAACAACAAAAAAATTTAAATGGGAATTAATCGCAGCAAACTGTCGAGCATTTCGTCGCAAAATAGCGCCACCGATGATGTGACGTTTGACGACTTTCAGATACTCAGAGCGATTGGCAAAGGAAGTTTCGGAAAGGTATGTAATTGTCACTAATTCTACTCCTATTTAAGTTTTAGAATTCGTTAACAAAAATTAACAGTAAATTTACAATAAATTGATGTTACTGTTAATATTTCATTCTCTGTTGTGTGATGTCAACCCAATTGAACTATGCTTTTGTATTGCTTGCGCGCACTATTTTAGTGACATCAATGAAAACATAAATATTTGGATTTAAGTTAATTCTCTTCACGACTGTTGCTAATACTACTACTGCTGCTGATTCGCAAAATGCCATTACTCTTAATATTATGCTAATTTTATCTTTTGTGCAAATGTTTAATTAAATTTTTGTTTCACGCTAATAATCACCGCTATTATTATCGTAGTAACAAAGCAACTGTACGTACAGTACGTATAGTAACCTTTTTTTTAATAAACACACGCAAACAAAGTTTAAATACCCACTAATTTTATCAAACTATTTCGGAGTTAATAAAAGACTAGTAAACGATAACATTTTATTTAATTCAGTATTTGGTTTTATTGATTTTGAAATTAACTCAAAGTTAGATTCTTAGAGAATTTCCTCGCACTCTCTCCCTATCCCTGCACTCTTGTACCTAAAAGCTAATATATTCCATTCTGCGATTCTCGATAATCTTTTGTTCGGTGTCGCACTTTTAGTATTGCAACATATTTCCAATATAGCTCTACTTATTCTGAGCGCAATTACTATCTTTCTTCTTACGGCTCTGATATATCCTTTTCTATTAGTGTTCGTCACATGATTAAAGAGCTAACGGCAGTCAAGCAAACATTTGGTTAAAGTCGTAAGCTCGAGCCCATCGCGCGATTTTTGTTTTTGTTACATTAATTTTATTTGAAATTAGGGAATTATGTATTGAAACCCAGAATAGATTATTGTGTCGCGTAAAATACAAATAAGATTCAGTCAAATGGACTGTCGGTAGAAATGAGCTCATAAATTATATAAAGATAACCGATGGATATAAAGTCAAGACTGCTGTTACATAAATTATTTATATAATAACTGACTCGTCGTTGATTAAAACAGACGCCTTATCACGCTTTTAGTCCATTGTTATGATGTTTATGGTGTAGCATTAATTCATCTAAATGTGTTTTGTGCGCGACTACTGATATTCAGTAATGGAGAAAACTTTCGTTACATTATCTTAAATTAAAACACTAAAAGGAGAAGAAGAACTCTTGAGTGCTTTGATGCAGTGACACTTTTTCCTTATTAGAGTGCAGGCGGTCATTATAACAGTGTATGAGATTATCAAATGTAATTCTAAAGTTTAATTAAGAGAATACAATAGAGTATAATATACTGTTACGAAACCCTTACAGTAAATGTCTTGCATGGTAAACTTTTTTATTTAGTATAAAGAATTTTTTTGTTTATCTTCAAGGGTTTCTACTT
>JAQIVF010000092.1:0-37407 GCA_034698365.1 Steganacarus magnus
AAGTGTTGTTGTTTTAAATCGGTTCGGAATGGAAGCTTTGCCAGTGCTATTTATACGTTGGTAAGTTTTATAGTATACCTTTGTATACGATATATATATAGAATGCTTTTATTTGTAATAATTTTAGTAATGAATTTGTCAAATTTTTAGTTTTTTATATTCATTGAAGACCATTAAGCATTTAGTAAACATTAAAAAAATATTATCAATTGGTTAGACCAGTCTTTTCGTTGTGTGTCATTATTTTGTTTGTAAGTCATATTTATTTTAATAAATTGTTTAAAATACTTTTCACACAAACATGTAATCAAGAGATGGCGACACACAACACAACACAATATGCATAACCGTTATGTTGTCATAGTGACCACTGTTTGTTTGTGTTGTAACGCCTCAATCAATGACTGAATGACTGACTGACAGCTCGTGTGTCCAACAATCACAACAACACCACTGATGAGCGCAAACAACAACAACAACACGTGCAGCGCGAGTGTCATTTGCGATCACGCGCCACTCATCAGGTAAAGTGTCACGTGTTGTTGTGTTCATTCAATCAATTGTTTGTTTCATTCATTTAGACGTCAATTCGTTAAGATTGAAGCGCTCGAGAGTGAACTCGGTATGAAATTAATGAATGAATCAATGATTGTATTGTAATATCATTTCACTCTTTCAATGACAGCTGCCGTTCGTTTAGAAAGAGATTCACTTCTTGTGGAAAATGAAAAACTTTGTTTTCAATTTCAAATGCTTTCCGAAGCACTCAAACAACACAACAACACGTCGACCACAACAACCACTTCTACGACGACAACAAATAGTAATAATATTTCAGAACAAAACACAAAAACAATTTCACACAAAACTCAAAGGTTTTTATTAAAAAACATATCGAAAACACGTGTTTTAACATATAATCATTAATAGTGTTGCGATCGCGAGCACAGACAGCACTAGTATGACATTGAGTGACACTTCAGTTCGAGCTGTGATCACATCTAGTAATGCGCAAAACAGAGAACTCTCGCAACGCATGCAAGACGCGAGTGTGGCTCTCATTGAGCGCAAGTATGGCGGAAGTGGTGCTCGCGTCGCAGCCATCACTATACAGCGCGCGTGGAGAGCGTATCGATTGAGAAAGCGATTCAAATCGATAGCAATCGCGGCGTTCAACACTCAACACAACACCAAACAGTCGTCACGCGCATCAGTGGTGACGTCTGCGTCACTCGCGTCGTCCAATGACTCGTCGTCTGCGGACTCGAACTCAACAGTCGTGCAGACCACTAGTGCTGCGCAGTCAGAACTCGGAATTTCCTCAGACTTGGGCTCAACCGTGGCGTTCGAAAGCGCGAGAAAGAGACGGTAAGAGAGAGAGAGACGTGTGATCACTAAGTGGTCGTGTTTATCTCTTCTTTACTTCAGATATCGTGTTGGTCTGAATCTTCTGAACAAAACTCCAGCCGAACGTGGAATTCGTTTTCTTATCGCGAATTCGTTTATTGACGGTTGTCTTGACAACAATAGCGACACTTTGGCCGCAAATATCGCTCACTTTTTGTTAACACGAAAAGGTAAACATCATATCATATGATATCATAGATTGAATTGTTGTACGAATAGGTGTTTCGAAGACAACAATCGGTGAATACATTTCAACAAACAATTCATTCAATGCTTCGGTTTTGAAATACTTTTCGCGTGAAATCGATTTAACATCACTTGTAAGTCATTTACACTTCCATTACATTGTCATTCATTGCAATCCATTCACAGGAAGTGGACGCCGCTTTACGTCGATTTCAGACTTACTTCCGGTTTCCAGGAGAAGGTAAACAAACATTAATTGTTAAAAACTTGTTTTAATTTCAATTAATTTTTAGCTCAAAAGGTAAGCGCGTGTGAAATGTGTTGAGTGTTGTGTTGTGTGACACGTGTGTGTATTGATTGACAGATCGAACGACTTGTGGACGCATTCGCCGATCGATACATCGAATGCAATCCCGAATCAACAAATCAGGTAAACATTACTCAGTTGTGCTCGAGCGCACTCACTCTCACTCTCTTTCTCAGCCATTAACTCGTGATCACGTGTTTATTCTGTCGTTCGCCATAATTATGGTAAGAATGAATGAATGAATGAATGTTTGAGTGACACACGTGTGCATTACACTTACAGTTAAACACAGACCTACACGTGCCAGCATTGAAAGACTCGAAGAGAATGACGTGCGGACAATGGAAATCGAATCTTCGAGGAGTGTTTGGTCCGAACGACGCATCGATGACCACACGTGGCAATGGAACAGTCAGTGACGAGTATTTGACAGCAATTTATGAAAGAATAAAATCGAATGAATTGCGAACTGGACCTGATCACGTGACACAAGTGTTGAAAGTGCAGAACGCTGTCATCGGAAAGGTATGTCTGAATGAATGAATGACAGTATTGACCAATCATGTGATTGAATAGGATGTGCCATTGTTGGCATTACCACATCGTCGTCTCGTGTGTTATTGTCGTTTATATGAAGTGAGAGATTTATCCAAAAAAGAACGACACGGACAACATCAACGCGAAGGCAAACACAATCAATGAGTCATTACTTATTTAAACTATTTTTAATCATTTTTCAGTGTTTTTATTCAATGATTTGCTTTTAATAACAAAACTGACAGCGCGTGCGAAGAGCAATCACGTGGCAGAATATCAATTCAGACAAGCAGTCAGTCATTGTCATCATTGTTATTGTGATTGTAATTGTGTTTGTGTTTGATTACAGATCCCATTGGACGGACTGGCAGTGTCGTGCTTCACTTCACCCAATCATCGCTTCGGAATTCGTTTGTCGCGTCGCGTTGACGACCGAATCGTGATTCTGATGAACGCGCGCAACGATCTGGACAGGTATGACACGTGACACACATGAACGACACGTAACAGTGAATGACACACACGTGTGTTTGTTTAGAAGTCGTTTTGTGGACGATTTGTCGGAATCGATTGCAGAAATGAATGAAATGGAATCATTGAGGATCGCACGCGGAAGTGCGCAACAAGTGACCGGAAGTGGTCAGAGCAGCGGTATTACCAAATCATCATCACTTCTTGCCCTTTACTCCAACACATCACACACCACTTCTTCCTCGTCATCGCCAGCCACCAACACCACCAATGCAAGCACAAGCAGTAGTTCCACCACTTCCTCCGTGTCTTCAGTGCCTGTTCGGCGAATGTCTTCCGGTTCTCTCGATTCGGGATTGTCGTTATCTCGTGACGCGTCGCCACAGCAACAGAAATCTATGACAACAACAAAGTGTTAAACAAATAGTTTTTTAAATTTATATAAAAATTAAAAGTAATATATATTTAAACAAAAATTATTAATTAATTTATAATTTTATTATTAATAAAAACATATTTTATTTAAAACCGAATTTCGAATGTCGACCTCTATATCAATGAATGAATGAGTGAGTGATCTCTGAATCCGCGAAGTTCTCAATGAATGAGTTGTGACACACACGCGCCACCACACACACACTCAATGAAGACATGAATGAAACGTTCGACCATTCGGTGACACGCGTCGCACTGTCTTCCACTGTGGCGTCGAACGGAGTGCGAGTGGACAATGTTGGTGGCGGTGGTGGTCATCATCGAAGCGGGTCCTCAGGAGTGGACACAATAGCGATTCTGCTGTCTTGTGGCACATTGTCGTTGTTGACAATAATCGGAAATGTTTTGGTTTTGATTGCATTCAAAGTCGACAAACAGTTGCAAACCGTTTCCAATTATTTCCTTTTGTCGCTCGCGCTCGCAGATGTAAGTCATTGTTATGTCATTATTGTCATATTAATAGTGAATCACTCTCTAGTTCCTGATTGGTTGCATTTCAATGCCATTATCATTGGTATACATTGTGAACGAAGGATGGCCATTGGTATGTCTATTGTCTTCAGATATTCATCGATTGATTGATGTCTCACTTTAGGGTCCATTGGTGTGCGACGCGTGGCTCGCAATCGATTATTTGAATTCAAAGTGAGTTTCAATGCTATTGTGTCACACGTGTCACTAATTGATTGTTTCGTTGTTTCAGTGCTTCTGTTCTTAACTTACTTCTCATTTCGTGAGTAAAGCCATGACGTCACACACACACGTGTCACTCAAACACGCATTCATTCACAGATTCGACCGATACTTCTCAGTCACGCGTCCACTCACTTATCGCGCGCGGAGAACAACACGACGCGCGTGTGCTATGATTGCTGGCGCGTGGTATGACACTTACATACACACCCTTTCACCCCCACATTCACATTGCATTGCATTTCAGGACATTCTCATTGATAACATGGCCGCCAACGATCATCGCATGGCCAGCAATAGAAGGACGAAGAACAGTTCCATCGGACAAGTGTTACATTCCATTCTTAGAATCAAACATTTACGTCACAATATCGACTGCTTTCATCGCTTTCTGGTTTCCTGTTTCCGTTATGTGCGCTCTTTATTGGTATGACATGTGACACACGTGTGCCACAAACAGAGTGTCATTCACTCTCTCTTTCATTCACTTTTAGGCGCATTTGGCGCGAGACTGAGAAGCGATACCGAGACCTCACAACACTAGTGCTCGTGTCTCACTCTCGCGATGCAATGACTCGATCCGACTCTCGCGCCACACATTCCGCAATTAGTGGTGGCGCGGGAGGCAGTGGTTCGGGCGGCGGAGGAGTGGGCAGCAGTGGCACGCGTGTCGTGCACTCGTGTTGGCGTCACTGCTGTCCGCGCACTCGCGCTCATCGATACGCTTCCACACCAATCGGTGGCGACAGTGCGGCCCCGCCTTCCACCGAAACACCGCCCACTTCTGAGTCCAGTAAGTGACGTCATGTCTCTCTCAATGACACGACATTCACGTGTCTCTCTCTCTCTCAGTCTATACAATAGTGATTCAATTGGAACGCGCGGGTGATCATCACGTGACAATGATTGCAGAACAAGACCACACCCCCGGACCACCCTCTCCGCCCCCCAGAATCAGGTAATCACATGACATGTAATCGTGTCACACGTGTGTCACTCATTGATTGTTTGATTAGAGCTCCGATACAACCAGAACGCAAAAGCGAACGAAAAGCTGCGAAAGTAAGTTCAAAACAAACAAAAACAAAACATTGTTTAACCTTTGACCTCTCTATTAGACATTGTCTGCAATTTTGGCTGCATTTATAGTGACGTGGACACCATATAATATTCTGGTTTTGGTGAAGACATTCAGTCCAACCACTATTGGTATGTCTTTTGTGACAGTTTTTAGTTTTCATTCAATTTTGGTTTTGTTTTACAGATTCGTAAGTGTTTTCAATGAACACGTGTCGTGTGTTTACTAATCTGTTATTTATCTTAAAGTGAAGGAAATTTATGGCAATTCGCTTATTATTTGGTAAGAAATCACAGAAAGGGTTGTGTGCACACGTGTGTCACTAACATGAGTGTCATTCCATTGCAGTGTTACGTGAATTCAACACTCAATCCATTGTGTTATGCATTATGTAATCAACAATTCCGTCAAACTTATGTCCGAATACTTCTTTGCCGAACGTGGAAGCGTCAGACAACGAGTGCCACCTCAGCCACTGCCGCTGCGGTCACCGCTGCCGCCAACGCTGCTGCGAACATCACCACCAGATCAGCACAACAACAACAACAACAAACAATGGCACAATCATTCCATTGCTCGCAAAAGCGATAACATTGTCAGTAGTGGTCACTCACTGGTCAGTACTAGTGGTCAGTCTAGTAGTGGTGTCGCGTGTCTTCCATTAAAAATGGATTCAATTTGTGTTCTATTAATAAAAATAAAATCAATAAAACTTTGTTTGAGTTTTAGTGCGCGCGCGTGTGCTCTGCTCTGCGTTTGAGTGACGCGTGTGCACAACACTGTCATTCACTTCACAATGGCGTCACATATGGAGACATTGCGTCGCGAGTCTTCACAACTCACTCACAGCGTGGACATCGAGTGCGGACAATACGGTCGTCTTCGGGTCCATCTTCAAGGTAACCAATAGTTCGTCACTCGTGTGACCATTCATTGATTGTTTGCAGGCGTCGACGACGACAACCAAACTGTTGTTCGCATCGCTAAAGGAAAAGCAGTTTTCCTCACAGGTTTGACACATCCTGTCATTGTCTGTCACTTTGTTGTCACACGTGTGTTCATTACAGTTCATGACATCGGAACCAATTCTTCGTCTTTTATTGACTTCGTTGACAGCGTTTGGATGTCAGAGATCAGACAGCGTTCAGTGTTCATTCACGTGGATGTGTTGGGACAAGAAGACAATGCAGAAGATCTGCCAGAATCACTTCCGTTTCCTACAATCCAACAAATCGGAGAAGAAATGCTTCCATACGTTTTGGACCATTTCAATGTGTCATTAGTGGTCGGAATCGGAGAGGGAGCGGGTGTAAGTCATTGTCCACTCATTCACCACTCACTTCTCATTGACCTTTCACCTCAAACCTAGGCAAACATTTTGGTTCGTTTTGGTGCAAAACATTCGCAAAGAGTTTTAGGTTTGGTTTTAATTCATTTGGTTTCGTTGACAGGCGTCGGATTTTTGGATGCAATCAAAGACCGATTTTTCGGGTAATTATTGACACAAAGTCACACACGTGTCACACAACCACTCATTCATTGATTGTTTAGTAAACGAAGACAGAGCGCACACGTGGCAGATCTGATCGCACAAATCAAACTCGGGCCACAAAACCCCACTTCTGGAGCGCAACCCTCCTCCTCGTCCTCATCCACAGACACAACCACACCATCATCCGATGTGAACACAACAACCAATGCAGACGCTTCCCGATTGGCTGACAATTATCGTCAACGCGTGCAAACATTGAATGCAGTAATCAATCACGTGTCACACAACCATTCATTCATTCATTGATTGTTTTTATTTCAGAGAAATCTTCAAAAATTTATAAACAGTTATATAAACAGGTTTTTATTAATAATTATTTTAATGAAAAATTGATTTGATTTGTGTTTACATTTCATTCACAGGAAAGAGATCTCAGAGAAAGCGTTATCGGATTTGGATATTCTTCTGGTGTGTGGCGCGCGCTCTCCATATGCATCAGGAGTGGAACACGTCTACACAAAGTGTTCGAATAAGTCGAAAACATCGATTCTTCGATTGCAGGACACAATCGATGTTTTAAGTGAAGCATCAAAACAATTGTCGCGATCTTTGCTTCTCTTCTCTAAAGTATGTCTCAATGAACTGTACATTCAATACAATACTAATACTCATTCATTCATGTTTTAGGGGTAAAGTATATAAACATTCATTCATTCAAAATTGATTTGATGTGTCATTCAGTTTGGGTTTTCTCACGTCATTGCAATTGACGTCCGCGTCGTCACCGACACTGCAATCACAACAACAAAGCGCGAGCAACACTAAGCCACGACCGAACGTCGCTTTGTTGGGATCAATTGGTCGTCGAAGAACACTCTCAATGGTTTGTTCTCTCATTACCATAACATTACATACCATTTCATTAAAGATTGCATTGATTTGCAGGAAGAATACGATTTGCCACGAAATTTCAGACGTCAATCGTTGTCGAAGTGAGAGAACAGAACAAACAGATGTGTCTTATAAGACATAGTGTTGTCTGTTCTGCTAATGCTTTGTTTGTGTCGTTTGTTTCGATTTGTCGTTCATTTTCTTCCAATTAATTAATTAATTATAATTTTTTTCATTAATTTTGTTTAAATTGTGTTTGAATTGAATTTAATCTGTAATTAAATGACAGAATAATACAATAAAATATTGAAATCACATACAAATAGAAGTGTCATTCGTGTCATTGAAGTGAAGTGTCGTTCATTTCGAGTGTGAGTCAGGTTTCATCGACAACGAACTCGTGTGCGAATCACCAATCAGTTCGTTAATCGCGAACCCGACTCAGAACTCGAACTCAGAACCCAATCATGGATGTGTTGATCACTTCTTACTCTTCTCTTCTGTTCGCCATTGCATTCACTTTTGCACTCAAATCTCATTGCAATCGATCGTCACTTTCGAAGTGAGACTTGTGTCGCGCGCGCGCAGCCCATCACTGCACTCAACACACTCACAGATGGCAGCACAGTGCGAGTGCAGTGCAGTGTTGTCATGACGACACGCGCTGTCACAGTCACACACATCTTCGCGAGCATGACTGCAGAGGTGTTGGACGCGTGCCAAACAACGCGTGACGACAACGACGACGCAAAACACAACACAAACAGTCATAACAGTAATAACAGTGACAATGAAGACATTGAAGACAATGATAGTGACAGTGGAACTGATGATGAGTTGCAATGGTGTCGCGAGCGTCGTGTTTGGACACAAATCACGCGCACACTAAGACACTGTGACAACCAATTGAGTGAATTGAAGTGCAATCGCGAGTCACGTGTGGTCACGAGTCACGAATTGATGAATGAGTTGGACGCGTGTGTGAGTGCGCGTGAGAACAACACTTCTGTGGACAACAATGACATCGAGAAAGTGAAAGCAATTGTGAGTCAAATTAATCCACAATTATATAAAAGACGTTTCAGTCATCAAAACAAATCATCACAAGTGATGTCAGCAAACAATGATCAAACAAACACATCAAACACGACCACAACGACAGCTGTATTGCGACGAACGTCGTCTTGTTGTGACGTTCAAAACGCTGAAACAACTGTTGAAACGACCACAACGTCAGACACCACAACACGTGACACACAACAACAACAACAGTCACAACAAACCAATGTAAACAATAACAACACAGTTCCGCGTCGTCCACGACTTAGACGTCACTTTCTGTCATTGGATGACAGCGAAGATGCGAATGGAAGAGTGAATGAAGAAGTGATGGACAGTGACAGACGACGACAACTGAATCTGTCATTGGATGGCACATCGACCACAACTACAACCACATCTTGTGCGCCACTCAAACAATGGTAAGTAATGTTTGATTGAATCGATCATTGATTGTTGTGTTTGATTAGTGACACAAACACGACAGCAGTTGTGCGACAGCGCGAGCATCACTCGTTGACCACAAGTGACAAAAGCAAACATCGGTAACCATAGCAACACATGAATGTCGACACACGTGTGTCACTCACTTCTGATTTGTTTTACAGTTATTCAGCGTTTGAACCAATTTTCACGAATTATAACACAAATGCGACGCAAACCACAACAACGACAGCGACGACGACTGTGACCACAACTGTGACCACACCTGCTGTGAGTAGCAGTACTAATGTCACGCGTGTGGACACATCCACGTCACAGAGTCTCACACCACCGAAGTCTCAAATGAGGAGATATTCGAAGAAACGATTGAGAGGTTTGTTGTGTCACGTGATTGTCTTGTCATGTCTTGTATTGACTATGATTAGGTCCATACGGAGAAATGCTTGAAGAGTCGATGAAAAGAAGTCACGAGTCACGACTAACCACTACTGATAACAACGCTGCCATTGTGTCTGATTTGTCATTTCTGCAGGAACTGTAAGTGAATGTGTTTTCACACTCAATATAATAGATGTTTGTTTGTGTTTATAGTTTGAGCGAAACTCGAGACCAGAGAAGAGAATTGGATTCGAATGCGAAAGAGACGACTGGTCAGGCGCGTGATGACAGTGTTGTGCCCGTTCTCGCGCGTGACCTCAATCTGGACACGAGAACACACGTCGTGGGAGAAGTGTATGACACGGAGAAGAGTGAGTGAGACACGTGTGTATGACTCATGACGTCATTCATTGATTGACTGTTTGTTAGGTTTCGTTGAATCGCTTCGAGTTATAAGAGATCGATACTATCGACCATTGATGTTCGCGTCGACTGCGAATCGATTGTCAGACACAACAATGACAGTGATGGACAACAATTCGATTCCAGTGTTGGACAGTGAGATCGTGGCCACGATATTCTTGAAAACCGAAGACATATTGCAGATCCACACACAACTGTTGGAAGCATTGCGTCGTCGTTTGGCCGAATGGTCGCCCGAACAGACAGTGGCAGACGTGGTTCACACCCACTTGTCTCCGCCCACTGTCGCTCACACTTACGCACAATTCGTCGCCAACTGGTCACGTGCTAAACACGCGTTACGCGTCGCGAGAGACAACGACACCAACTTTCGTCGCTTTCTCGAACTCGAAGCTCGAGAACACAGACTGAAGCTCGGACTCAACGAACTGCTGATCACACCCGTGCAACGCATGCCGCGCTATGAACTGCTTCTCAAAGAACTGTTGCGTCACACAGCACGTGACCATCCAGACCACGCGCTCATTGTGGACGCGTTGCGTGTCGTTCACGAGTTGGTCACTCGTATCGACGCCGACGATCACGAGCACACGAGCAACACTCTCACGTTGAGAGACATCGAACCACTCATCGCTGGCATCGCACCACCTGTTCCGTCGCGAGCACTACTCTTCTCTGACCACTCGGTCACGTATGAGGACAACACGTGTGCTCACACAGCAGCACAACACGCGGTGAAGACGCGATCGAGCAGTGCGAACACACACGCGTCCACCACTTCCGCCACAACTGCTCTCAACACGTGTTCGCTGTTCCTTCTCAGCGATTGTTTGCTCATCACTTCACGTGACTCTTCGTCCAAGAAGACACGCGTGTCGTCGTCATCGGTGGTGCGACACAAAGTGGTGGCTCAGCACGCGTTGGCAGACATCGAACTCGTGTCAGCGAACAACAGTGGCACACGTGTGGACACCACAAACACAACACTGAGCAACACTTTGGCCACAGATCTCAATGTTGTGAAGAGAATTGCTGTGAGTATGACGTCACTCATTACGTGTTCACTCACTTGTGTTGTTTGTTCAGGCATTGGTTGAGTCGTTATCACGTGACTGTGTGACGCAATGGCCACAACTGCCGGCGTGCGTCACAGACATGACTCGAGACTTGAGTTCGAGACTCGATCTCACGTCCAATCAGATGAACACGTGTCGATTGGTTGTGACAGGAGTGGGAGGAGTTGAATCTGTGGTGACGTCACACGTGGTTGTGATTCGATTTTCGAATTCCGAAAAGGTTTGTGTGTTGTGTTGTGTGTCACGTGTGTGTATAACAGTCACGTGTGTTGCAGTGTCACGCGTTCGAGTCGGCATTGGTTTGCGCGAAACAACGAATCGCGGCGATGATGTTGGAGAACACACGTGTGACAGCGATGAGTGTGACGCCATCACTGGTGGCCACCATTCCGTGTCGGAAAACGCGCGCGGGATTACAATTCACGTGAGATTTCAATGCAATCAAAGTGTGTGTTGTGTGTGACACGTGTTGTTTCAGATGCGCGACACCCGCCGACCCATTGGACAACGCATCACGTGATGTTTGGATTTGCATCAGCGATGGATTCACTGCACAGATATCAGGTAAACAAACAAACATTCATTCATTCTTTGATTGTGATGTCATTGCAGTGCTCGTGACGTCAGTTCGAGAGACGCAAGTGGTGTCGTGCAATGGTGTGGCCAACGCGCGCATCACTTCCATTGTTGCAGGTTTGTGTTGTGTTGTGATGTGTTGTCATTCACTCATTCACTTGCATTTCAGTGCCCAAACAACACGTGACCACCACTACTACTACCACTGACGTCACGCAAGCAGTGGTCAACACGTCATGTGAATCTAGTGTGACGTCACACGAGTCAACACAACAATCATCACAACAGTCGACAATCGATGACAACAACACTCAACAACAACAACAGTCATCAATGGAAGCCACGGGCGCCACAGTTTGGTTCGGAACAGATTCCGGTGATTTGCACGTGTATTGCGCGCGCGAACAGATCCGGATTCGAAAGAACAAAGTGAAAGTCACGCTCAGGTATGTGTTGTGTTGTGTTGTGATGTCTTCTCTAATGTTTGTTTACATTTCAGTTCAAAAGTGGAAGCAATCACGTGAGTGTTGTGTTGTGTGTTATGACACGTGTGTTTGTTGTTTACATTGTATTTCGATCACAGTTTCTGTAACGAACGCGTGTTCTGTGCACTGGAAGACGGGCGCGTGTGTGTGTTCACACGTGACACATCTGCAGCCGACGGTCGATGGAGTACTGGTATGTGTGTGTATGTGGTGTGTTGTTCATTAATGTTTATGTTTGTTTGTGCAGAGCCACGTGTGTTCGACAACGTGCACGTGTATCGGTTTTGTGTGGTGCAACACGTGGTGCTGTTGTGCGCGTTCGGCGCTTCGCTCGCCATTCGAGACACACAGACATTGCAACTCGTGGTAAGTGCACGTGTGTTGTGTTGTGTTGTGTTGTGTTGTGCACGTGTGTTCTCAATTGATTGTTGTTTAGAATGAAATGGTTTTGACATTAAATGATGAAAACAATCAACAAATCAATACAACTCTCAATGAAATGAATGTCAATATCGATGACAACACTAATGATGTGATCAATACTTCCACAAGTGGTGGTGACGTCGACGACCAAAATAAGTAAATATAAACAAAACCAACCATTCATAGTTTTTATTATTGTTTACGTTTGAACAGAACGTCGATTGTATTGAAACACGCGATCACTTCATGCGTTTCGTTGTCAACACGTGTTTTCGTTGCGTTCGACAACTCGTGTGTGATTCGTGTCATCGATTGTAATCAACAAACGTATGTGAATCACGTGTTCATTCATTCATAATTAATTGATTTCACATTTTAGTAATGAAATGATTGGTTTGATGTCAATCGATGTCTCGATCAGTGTTTGTCGTTCTTTGGAATGTTGTGATTCTATTATAAGAAAACATAAACAGTAATAATAATAATCTTATCATTCATTCATTCATTGTTTGTCTCGTGTTTGTTTAGGGCGTGTCTTCGAATCACGTGTTTGTTAGCGATTGACGAACAAAACAAAACTCAAATTTGGTTCGAAATTATATGACATTTGAAAACAAAACTTTTATTGAACTTTCAATCAATAGGTTTGGAACGAGTGCTGGAATCGTTGGGTTATTCAGACACGACTGCAATGACAGCGACAACACGTGTCCCGATGTGGAAGTGTTGCCGAACGGACACACAGGTCACGTGCGCTTTCTCACGTGCATTGCAGCGCAAAACTCGGATCACGTTTTGGTGATCTCTGGCGGAGACGGTGTCGAAGAGTTTGTGTCGAAACGCGCGCCACAAGTGATCGCAAACACGACAACACAGACAACAGTGCAGGCCATGACTATGACGTCACCGATGAATGACATGACATCGAGTTTGAGTCAGACATCGCGTGCCGATTCCTGTTTGGAGTCGTCGTCGACACGTGCCTCGCAATCGTGTGGCGGAAGCGGAAGTGGATTGGAATCGGGAAAAGACGACTCAACCAATTATATTCAAATATTCAAAGTTCGATAAATCAAACAAAAAAAAGTGTCTTAAAAAAAGTCTTAATAAGTGTTTATTTAATTAATTTAATTGTAATTTATTTTTCATTAAAAAAGTTTTCATTCATTAAAAAAAAGTTTTGAAAAAAGTTTATTTCGATGTATCGTTAAGTGAGTATCGATAGTATCGATGAGTTGAGAGCAGATGTGATGTTTGTGTGAATTGCCGTTACATTCCAAGTGTTCATTCAATTCATCCCACAATTCCCACACTTCTGATTGGTTGCAAAACAAGTTTTCATTTCTCACTCTTTGTTACACTTTTTCCCACAAAACAACACAACTGTTACGTCAATTGAGTATTACTCCCTCCTCTCACTTCACTATAGAGTGGTTGTGTTGTGCTGTGTGTCGTTTGGGACGTCCAGTGCTCTCAACTTAAACTCAACAGTAGTTTTAAATTCAATTCAATGTCTGTTCTGTTATCTGTTATTATTATTATGTAATCTATAATTAGTTTTTTAATTCTTTTTGAATTTAAATCACTATTTATTGTGAAAATTTATTTCTACTTATTTTTGAAAAAGTTTTTTTTATTGGAACCAAACAAACGAACAATTTATTGGAACAAAATATGTTTATTATTTTCAAACTGTTTTGTGATAACAAGTGTTCGAAAAAGTGTTCAAATTTATTGTCAATTAATTGATTGATTAATTCAATGCATTATTCATTAATTGTTTTGATTGTAATTCTACTTAACATCACTTCATTCATCACATCACGTGAGTATTCAATCAAACATCAAATCAGTGTTTAATAAGTGTTTGTTTGAATGTCAGTGTCATTGCAATGCAATTCCAATTCATGTTTGAATGGCGGAGAATGTGTGACACAGTCTTCACATCACAGTCATAGTCAATCCAATACCACATCAATTCGATCACAACAACATCATTGTCGATGTCCTCACACTCACGTCGGATCCAGGTTTGTGTCTATAAGTGATCCTATAATAGTAGCACTGTCTATCACTGTCTCTCCCCCCTCTCTCTCCCCATTTCCCACACTCATTGCACGCATTGTGCTGACCTTTGACCTCATGTGTTGAACAGATGTCAATTCGTTTCTCCGTGTTTCCAACAAAATCGTTGTCTCAATGGCGGCACGTGTCATACCATTCCTGGCGCGCGCGACACCGCTCTCGAAACACAGGTAACAGTAAAGCAGTGACCACTCACTGACCACTGGTCACTCACTCACTGACCACTCATTCAATTCAATGCACTTTTAGCCCGGTTTTCGCTGCGCGTGCGCACTCGGCTTCTCAGCGTCGTTATGCGAGATCGCGATTCCGTCGGCGTGCGACTCAAACCCATGTGCGAACAACGGTCGTTGCGTTCTGACCGCAGACCTCGACCACTACCGCTGCGATTGCGCGCTCGGATGGCGCGGACACACGTGTGAAGAGCGCGACAATTGCGTGTCTTCTCCGTGTAAGAACGCGGCCACTTGTGTGTCACGCGATCGCGGCTTCGAATGCGTTTGTGCGCTCGGGTTTACGGGTCACACGTGTACCGCAGACGTGGACGAGTGTCACGAAGTGTGGTCTTCGAGTGGTGGCGACGCGTGTTCTTCGAACGGAGTTTGCATCAACACAATGGGTTCGTTTCGCTGTGTGTGTGAACGTGGCTTCACAGGCGCGAGATGTGACACGCGTTACGTGCCATGCAGTGCCAACCCGTGTCTCAATGGAGGCTCGTGTGTCCCGCACTTCTCTTCGCTGTCCTATTCGTGTGTTTGTCGCGTTGGATTCACTGGACGTGATTGCGAAACCAATGTGGATGATTGTGGTCAGTATTAGTTATGATTGAATGGTCACTTAATCACTGTTCACTTCTTATAGGTGGTAATCTGTGTCAAAACGGCGCGACATGTGTTGATGGTCTGAACACATACACGTGTTCGTGTCCCGAATCGCAGACAGGATTGGCTCAGTGGGCGGGACCGTACTGTTCACGTGACGTCGACGAGTGTTCGTTACGACCGCACGTGTGTTCCAATGGCGCCACGTGTGTCAACACTTTGGGTTCTTTTCAATGCATTTGTGTGAACGTAAGTGTCATTCACTTCTCATGTATTGCTATCTCACTCTCAATGATCACTTGATTCAGGGTTGGACTGGCATCACGTGTGACACCAACATCGATGACTGCGCTGCCGCCGCGTGTTTCAATGGCGCCACGTGTCACGACCGCATCGCGTCATTCTACTGCGAATGTCCGCCCGGAAAGACTGGTTTGTTGTGTCATTTGGACGACGCGTGCGCTTCCAATCCGTGTCACGCGGGAGCGATATGTGACACGAGTCCAGTGGACGGCACATACGTGTGCTCGTGTCGACCGGGCTTTAAAGGCGTGGACTGCACTCAAGACATCGACGAGTGTCGCGAGTCAGGCTCGCCGTGCGAACACGGAGGCACGTGTGTCAACACTCCAGGTTCGTTCCGCTGCGACTGTTCCAACGGGTTTGCGGGACCGCGTTGTGAAGTGAACATCAATGAATGCGATTCGAGTCCGTGTCTCAACGATGGCACGTGTTTGGACGAAAGAGGTCAGTTCAAGTGTGTTTGTATGCCTGGTTATAGTGGTCTGCATTGCGAACACGACATCGATGAGTGTGCGAGCAATCCATGTCTTAATGATGCCATTTGTACGGATCTGATCGCTGGATTTCGATGTCTTTGTCCGCCAGGTTTCGATGGAACGCGTTGTGAACGCAATCTCGGTATTCATTACACGTTACCATAACAACAACAAACATTCACTCTTTCATTGTTTTGACAGACGACTGCAGTTCTCTTCCGTGTTTGAATGGTGGCACGTGTTCGGACGAAGTGTCCACTTTCTCGTGCACGTGTGCCATGGGATTCACTGGACGCACGTGCGAGTCGAACATCGATGACTGCGAGTCTTCTCCGTGTCATCACGGAAGTTGTCGCGATGGACACAACTCATTCACGTGTCAGTGCGCACCAGGATGTAAGTGTTGTCATCATGTGATTGTCATGTCATGTCATGTCATGTCATGTCTTTGTTTGTTTCAGACACTGGTTTGTTATGTCAATCGAAGATCAATGAGTGTCTGTCGTCTCCATGTCTGAATGGTGGCAAATGTAGTGATCATGACAATGGTTACACGTGTTCGTGTGTCACTGGAGTGACGGGTGAGTTGAGGTCAATGACCTATCAATGAGTACATCTCATGTCTATGTTTAGGTGCGAACTGTGAGTACAACGTGAACGAGTGCTGGTCCAATCCGTGTCGCAATGGTGGCACGTGTCGTGATCTGATTGGTCAGTACGCGTGCGATTGTGTGCACGGCTTTTCGGGCGTCAACTGCGAGCACGACATCGACGAATGCGCTTCCAATCCGTGCGCCAACAGTGGCACGTGTTCTCAATCGCGTTCTCATCCGAACGGTTACCGATGCATGTGTCCGCACGGCTTCTATGGCACGCGATGTCTGGCCAGCACTGATGAGTGCGCTTCCAATCCTTGTCTGAACGGTGGCACGTGTGACGATGACGTGAATCGCTTCGTGTGTTACTGCGCGCGTGGTTTCACGGGATCGCGATGCGAGTCTGAAGTGAATGAGTGCGCGCGTGTGTCTGACACGTGTTTGAATGGTGGCACGTGTTTGGACAGACGACGCGGCAGTTACGAGTGTTTGTGTGCTTTCGGTCAGTAGTGATGAATGAATGAGTAGTAATGACGTCATAATTGTGTTTTCATTGATAATTAGGTTTCACTGGAATTCGTTGTGAAAACAACATCAATGACTGTCACGACAATCCGTGTCTGAATGGTGGCACGTGTCGCGATCTGATTGGTCAGTACAGGTGTGAGTGCACGCGTGGCTTCCAAGGAACCAATTGCGAGCAAGACATCGATGAGTGCGCGTCCAACCCGTGTGCCAACAGTGGCACGTGTGTGCAGTCGCACTTCGGTTACCGCTGTCTGTGTGCGCACGGCTTCTATGGCACGCGTTGTCTGTCCAAAGTGGACGAATGCGCGAGCAATCCATGCATGAATGGCGGCACGTGTGACGATGACGTGAATCGCTTCGTGTGTCACTGTTTGCGCGGATTCACGGGCACGCGTTGCGAGACCAATGTCAACGAGTGTGCGCACGTGTCGTGCATGAATGGTGGCACGTGTTTGGACGGAATCGACACTTTCACGTGTGTTTGTTCGCGCGGATTCATTGGTCGTCATTGCGAGACACGTGACAGCACTTCGCCCACACTGACCACTGCTGACCCGTGGAATAAATGCACGCTCGCTTCGTACTGTCGCGCGCGTTTCGGTGACCTCAAGTGTGACGAAGAATGCAATTCTCGTGAGTGTCTGTTCGATGGCACTGATTGTCGTCCTGCAGCGCGTGGTGCGGGTGAACACGCATGCAACGAGTTGTATGACGCGTACTGCGCGCGTAACTTCGCGAACGGACATTGCGACTTCGGGTGTAATAACGCGGAATGTGCGTGGGATGGCTTGGACTGTGAACCGAAGAATACCAACGATGGCAATGACGCCAAACAACACAACGACTATGTGTTGCGCGAGGCACTCATTGTTGTGATTGACGCGCCGCCATCACTGCTGACCGCACATTCGGCTGAAGCCAAACACGCCTTGTCTTCATTCTTACGTGGTTTGTCCACTTTCATCGGATCTGTGGTCACTTTACGTGAAATGCATGCAAATGGTTCGCACGCCACACAACTAGTTCTTGTGGTGGACAACAGAAGATGTGCGAACAACCAATGCTTTGACACGACACGTGACATCGCTCACTTCTTGTCTGCTTCTCAGTCACGGAATGCGATTCCATTAGGATTTCAAATCACTTCAGTGAATGCTGAAGACACGAGTTCGGACACACCCACTCACACGCCCCCACAACCACATGGTCTCACATACGTCGCAGTCAGTGTAGTCGTACTGCTAGTGGGCGGAGCTCTGTTGGGCGTTCTCGTGACCACTTCTCGCAAAAAGGTCGCGCGTGGCATCACGTGGTTTCCCGAAGGATTCTTCTCGAATCAGATGACTCGCGAGTCGTCACGCGAAGCAGCGCGCAATAACGCGTCGGCACACGCGGCCAATGGAGAGTACGGTCGCACGCGTCGTCGCAATGCTATTAACATGAATGGTGGCGCGCGAACAGGAAGACCAGACGGACAGGAAATGCGAGCGTTCAAGTCTCACGACGACCTCGTGTGCGATGACAAGTCTGCGTGCGCTATGTATGTCACGTGTTATGTACATACTGTATGATGACGTCATGTAATGTTGTGTTTTGTTGTTAACAGATATGAAGAACCAATGGAATGTCGTGCATGGAGTCACGCTCATTACGAAGCATACGGATCAGATTCGATGACACCACCACTTTCCACGCCATCGATTGACGCATTGGGACCAAATGGAATGACACCATTGATGGTCGCATCAGCATTTCCACACCACGCCATCACTATTGACAATCCTGACACTTGCAATGACAGCAGTATGTCATTCATTAACATCTCATTAACATATGATTAACATAACATTACTTCACAGACAATGCAGTTCACGACCTGTTGATGTCGGGCGCGAATGTGTCGCTCGCGTGCGAACGCACGCACGAAACGAGTTTGCATTTGGCTGCGCGTTACGCACGTGCGGACGCAGCGAAACGACTGCTTGAGGGCGGGGCTGACTGTAACGCGACGGACGCCACCGGAAGAACACCATTGCACACTGCCATCGCGTCTGACGCACGTGGAGTGTTCGAGATTCTTCTGCGCAATCGATCCACTAATTTGAACGCTCGCGCGAATGACGGAACCACACCATTGATTCTGTGCGCGCGATTGGCGAACGAAGGAATGTTGGATCAGTTGGTGTTATCTGAATGTGATTTGAATGCTTGTGACGATTGTGGCAAAACTGCATTGCATTGGGCGGCGAGTGTCAACAACTGTGACGCAGTCAGGTATGACCAATCACTGCATTGGGTGTGACGTCACACTAACACTTGTGTTTATAGGGTTTTGCTGCAAAATGGCGCGAATCGTGACGCGCAAAACGCACGCGAAGAAACGCCACTGTTTTTGGCAGCGCGTGAGGGAGCGTTTCAGTGCGCGAAACTGTTGTTGGAATGTCACGCGAATCGAGACATCACTGATCACATGGACAGACTTCCACGTGATGTGGCATTGGAACGAATGCACACTGACATCGTGGCGTTGTTGGACGAGTTCGTGCCACCACCACCGCAGACACAGAACACTTCCAATCAAAACCCAATCTCACCACAACAACAACAACAACAACAGTCACAGACACGACAGTCACACTCAACGACAGCTTCATTACAACGACGCAAAAACAATTCACGCGTGAATGGAGGCGTGAACACAACGAACGTCCCGCCCATTCCACCTCCACGTGACACCAAACCATTGTTGACGAACAACAACAACACACGCGTCACATTCAATGAAATCTGTTCTCCGCCTTCGAGACCGCCTCCGGTCAGTATAATTGACCAATCAATGTGTGATATGTTCTATATGTTAATTACTGTATGTTTTTGTAGGCATACGAAGAATGTGTAAACAAATCATTGCAAAACACACGTGTCAACAACAACAACAACATGACGTCACACGTGGTGGTTCTGCCGCAATGGAATCACTCGCAACCACGTCCTCCCGAGTCATACCTGACGCCTTCACCCGACTCTCCCGGCACGTGGAGTTCTCCGTCCACGTCTTCGCCGGCAAGTGTGGTGACAGCACACGACTGGCTTCCGGTGTGCACTTCCGGTGCAGAGAACACTCAGTCTTCTCGCTATGGAATGACGTCTGTGTCACACGCGTCACCGCCACATGCAGTGTCACACGCGGTGTCACATTCACACATCAGTTCCACACAAACAGCTGTTTTTATATGAAAACAAAACCAAAACTCAAACAAATAAATACTTTTTATATTCTTTTTGTACAAAACTTTTGTAAAAATAATTTAAATCTATTTTTAACTCATTTTAAACAATAAATTAATAGAAAAATGAATTAAACGGCGCGTGTCTTAAAACAAACTTTTTTGCAATTAATTTTCAAAAGTTTTCTCTGTGTTTGTGACGTCATATGACTATAACGTTATAGTGATTCAGTCATTCATTGATAAGAGAATGACTTAACAAATGATAAGTGAATAACAAAACAATAAAACACTTGAAATGAAATGAAATCAATGAACAAATCAATGAATGAATGAATGATTTCAATGAATGGTAAGAAAAATATAACAAAAAAAAACATTTCTTTCTAACATATAATTGAATGTAAAACCAGTTTTGTGTTCACTTCTTGTGTTGTATTGACGGCGCATGTGTTTTGACTGAACGAACGTTTGCTTTGATTTCGAGTCACTTCTAGTCATTCAATGTGTTGTTTGTTCTGTTGTGAGAGACACGCGCCGCACACAACAGAGAAGAGAGGAAGGAATGCGGAAACCAGTGTTGGACGCGCGCGTGTGTCAATAATAATGTTTTGTAATGTCGTTCACAGAAATGAGTGAGAAAACAGTAGTTGTGGTCAACAATGGTAGTGATCATCACTCAAACAGTTCCGACATCGATGAAGGCTTTCATGAAACGCATTCCGTTACATCCACATCAGTGACACCATCACCACTTCCAACACTTCCAATACATTCCGATACATCTGATTCATCACTGATACTAAGTCTTGGTCGTTCGGGATCTATTCGTGGTAAACGAAATGTGGTCCAGAAGTACAAACAAATTATCGAGAATTCACAGGTAATTCAATTCAAATCAATTGTTATGTCATTTATTGTTATATTATTTCAGAACAAATCGGAGGAAATTCGTGAGAAAAGAGATTATAAATCGGAAGAAATGAAGAAATGTGGTGAGAATTACATGAAAGTGTGAACAAAAAGTGAACAAACAATAATAAGTTTTTGTTCCAAACAATAGTTCTTTATTTGACGAGTTGTGGTATTATTAGAAACACTTTTGAAAATTGCAGAAAAATTAAGTAAAAAAAAGTTTTGAAAAAAGTTTTTATTAGAACTGAAAAAAGTTTTTTTTCTATAAATGTTTGTTTGTTTTTAGAGCGATATTAACACAACATATGATTCGTTATGAATCACGTGATGTCTATATTTGTCCGAATTTTAGACAAGAAATCATCGAACGTTTGGGAGAATTACGTGTTCCGGCGTTATTCGCATCCGGACTTTATATCGGGGTTTGTATTCATCTCAACCCCCCCTCACACACACACACTACAGTCTAAACCCTCATTCTATTGATAGAGCGTTGAAGTTGTGGAACGACTGAACGAGTGTCTGGAACTCGTGCCACTGTTAGCGTCGTTCCGAATGTCAGTGAATGCTTACAGTGGTCGCTCTGTTTGTCGTTGTTGTGGTGACGTGCAACACATCCCGTGTCTTCAGTGCAATGGTTCTCGCAAGAGCACAGTTCTTCACTTCCGCGCTGATTCCATCTCACTTCGTTGCAGTGCTTGCAATGCGAGCGGAATCGTCGCGTGTCCTGTTTGTGTGACACACGTGTGACACTGCATGGCATGTCATGTCATGTGACACACTTTACACTCATTTTTGGGTCAAAACTTTGTGCGAAAAAACTTTTTTCAATAAATGACACATTTTTATAACGGATTTGAGTTTTGTTTATTTCAATGCGCAACAGATGGCGTTATCTATATGTCGCGCATGCGTTCTATCATTACATTGTTGTCTCTATTTTGCGTCGTTTTAAGCGATTCTCCATTAATAACATAATAACAGTATTCAATACAATCATAACATAACATAACATAACACAATACTATCA
This sequence comes from Steganacarus magnus, assembly GCA_034698365.1. Taxonomy (NCBI): domain Eukaryota; kingdom Metazoa; phylum Arthropoda; class Arachnida; order Sarcoptiformes; family Steganacaridae; genus Steganacarus; species Steganacarus magnus. Next base: position 22,403 of record JAQIVF010000092.1, read on the forward strand.
TCTGATCAGATGGTGGTCACATTCTCTGACAGTGTTTTGCGCGCAGTTGTGGCGCGCGTGTGTCAATCGGTCGGATGGCACGCGACACACAGCACACCATTGGATGTGTTGACGCAAGTGTTGTCGCAATACTTGACTCAATTGAGTGCCACTTGTGTGTCGTTCGCCGAACACTGTGGACGACGGGAGCCGTCATTGGATGACGTGTGGCGTGCCTTCTCTATGGTAAGTGAATGACACGTGTGTGAGAGTGTGACGTCATTACACATTGTGTTTCAGTTTGACATACAATTGAATGAATTGCGTGATTACGTCACGAACGTCGAATCAGATGCGCACGTGTTGTCACAACAATGTCCACAACTGTTCGCACAATTTCCGGTGAAAGCACTTCCGCCAAATAGACTCACTTTTGGATCACTTCAACCAAACCAGAGTGAGAGCGATGATAATGACACCGATGATGACAGTGAACAAGCAATGCATGTGCAGGTGGATGGCGCTGTTGATGGTGTGGATGGCGGTGGCGATCGTGTCGTCAAACAATCAACAAATAAACGGTAAATCAGTGTTAATGTGATCACAATATGATCATTACATCCGCATTACAGCACAACAATGGAGTGGTGGTTGCCTTCGATGTACACGTGTGCCACCAATGACGCCAACAGTGAATCGCAAAACGGTTTGTTGAGTGACACACGTGTGCCCAAACATTGATTGTTTGTTGTGTTTCCATAGAAACCACGGAAATGAATGACGAAACCAATGATTTGGTTGACACGTGTTCGCACGCTTCGAACGATGACAACAACGACGACAACGCGTCTGATTGGATGCACGCGCGTATCAGTGATTGCTTCCGTGGCAATGGTGTGGTGCCATCTGCACAACGCGTCGAAGAGTCGGAGGAAGACAACGACGAAGACGTCGAACAAGAGATGAATGACAGCGCGAACACGTGTGACACTAAGAGGAAAACAAATGAGAGCACGTGTTTGGACGGAACACTGAATGCGTCGTTGAGTGACACGCATCACGTGACACACGATCACATCGACACACGTGATTCTAAAGTGAAGAGTTTTGACACAAAATTGAAAATAAGTTCAAAGAAAATGAAAACATTGTCAAATAAATCATTAAAATTGAAATCAAATGAATTAAAGAGTTCTGAACGCCATCTGTTGTCGAATCAAAAGAAAAATAAAACAAAACTTAAATTGAAATCAAATGAAAAGAAATTCAAACACAAAACGCTTTCAATTAAAGGTTTAATAATTCATAACATTTTTATAAATCATTTATTGATTGATTGTATGTTTAGTGACAGGATTGTCTTCGGGAACACTTACCACCACATCAACACCAACACGATCACCAGAAACGCATCGAATTAAAGGTTTCATTCATTCATTCATTTGTTTGAATAAATTTATTTTGATATTGATTTTTAGACGAATTGATTGAAAACAAATCAATTGATGGCAGTATTAGTGGTTGTGTTGTTGCGGTCAAAGGTCAAGACATCGAACAAATGTCGATCGAAGCTGTGATTGCACGCGCGTGTGCCACAACTCATTCAAACTTTGATTCAGGTTTGAGTGAACTGTCATTGAAATTAATTCTAATTCTAAACAAAACTTTTTTAGAACCAAAACCAAAATTAATTAAAACTAAAAAAATGAAAAAAATGCCAAAAGTTTCGAAAAAAGCGTTAAAAGAAATGCAAACAAAAAAGAAAACAAAAGAAATCATAAAAACAGAAGAATTGAATGAAAAACAATCAATAAATGATTCAATTGATGATCAAAGTGACCATAGAATTACAAGAACTATTGATGAAGTGATTCGGACGTCATTGATGTCACCGAAAACAGAACCAATTGTTGAGAAGACATCAATGAAGACATCGATGTCGTCACCATTGCATCGTTCATTGATCACATTCGATGACGACGAGGCGGCGAAGACTTTGATGATAATGGCTGGCATTAATGACACAACGAAGACATCGTCACTGAATGACAACACATTGACAACGACCACAACGACACCTCATTCAACGAAACAACGAAAACAAAAACAAACGAAATCTAAATCTGTGTTCCAATCAGCAATCACTTCATTCCCGAAAGTGACGCCCACTCAGACACTGCTCTCAAGTCAGGCCACGCCTCTCTCGCCCACACACGTGTCACTGATGTCGGGAGGCGTTCCCACTCCTCCTCTCTTCGGTCACGTGTCACCACCACAACAACACAACACGTGGAGCACAACAACAACAACAACGCACGTGTCACCACAACCACACTCACAACCAGTGATGCCATCAGTGATGAGCAGTCGTGTGCTCACACCCACGCCACCCACACCTCCCACCCTGTCCACCCTACCCACTCCTCCTCCCCCGCCAGTGCTTCACAAACCGTTTCGAACACCGGCCGAGAAGAAGGCGTTACCGGAACTGGATATGAGTGTGATGTCACGTGTTGTGAACGAAAACAAAACATCGAAAACGTCATCGAAATCACAACAAAACAAACAAAACATTGACTCAACGAAACACGTGTTCGCAAAGAAGTCATCAGTTGTTATGTCAACGCCACCAGTGTTGGCACACAAGATGTCACCAATTGATGTGACACTCATTTCTCCACCACTGAAGTCGAAAAGTAAGTCGAAATCGAAAGATGAAAGCGAATCGAAATCAATGGAAGAAAAGAAACCGAAAATCAATATAAAGATTGGAAACAAACATAAAAGTGATGTGAAGTCACGTGAACATCAATCAATGACGTCACCAAACAATACACGAATTCTTTCTCCAAAAAATGTAGACATTGTTATGACGTCATCACGTGATTCATTGAAAGAAAAGAAGAAAGAGAGTAAAAGAGGACCAAAACTGAAACCAAAACGAAACACAGACTCAGTGGTGGGTGTGGTCAGTGTCACCGATCTGACCAATCAGACCACACCACAGATGACAGACACTTTGATTGACAAGTCATGCACAGTGATTCGTGAGACAATAACAGTTGATGCTGAAGAAGGTGATGAAAAGGTGTGGATATGTCCAGCTTGTAAAGCACCAGATGATGGATCACCAATGATTGGATGTGATTCGTGTGATGATTGGTATCACTACAACTGTGTTGGCATTGACACCGAACCTGATCCCGAAGAATCGTGGTTTTGTTCGAAATGTGTGGAAAAACAACATTCAATTGAAAACAAATTCAAATTAAACTTCAAATCAAAGAAAAAACAGGAAAACAAAGAAATTTTGAACAAAAAACGTGTAAAACATAAACAAATCGAACCAAGTTGACAATTACTGTCATCTTCATCATCACATCATCATCACTCACCACAACCTCAACCTCAACCACAACAACAGCATTCTAAACATTCTTCAAGTGGTAATCATTGATAATCACTAAATCATTCATTCATTCATTTATTGTTTTATTTATTTTAGAAAACATTTCATCAAAAAAGAGCGAAAAAAATATAAACAAACAAAACATAAACAAACAAAATGTAAACAAAACTTATTTCTTAAACAATTATACAAATATTATAATTCAATTCAATTTCAGATAAATGTCACACATTTGACAGGAAGCGGAAATGTGTTATCAAAGAAAATCATGGAATTAAGTCCTTCAACAACAACAACAAGTAGTAATCATTCATTAATGGTTTCTCAAAGTCAGAGTCAAAGGTAAACAAACAAACAAATGATAGTAACAAACAATTCATAATTCATTGATATATTCATTCAGACGTCGCGGACGACCAAAGAAAAGTGAGTCATTGTCTTCACCGACGAGTGTCACTTCATCCAAATTGAATATAGATAATGATGACAATGATGATGATAATAATGAAGAATATATATGTCCACAATGTTTGACACCAGACAATGGTTCACCAATGATTGCATGCGAGAAATGTGACAAATGGTATCATTGGTTAGTATTAATCAATATGTGATTACATTACTATTCAATCAATGTTTACATTGACAGGCAATGCGTTGGTATATTAACACAACCAAAGAGTGATTCTGTTTGGATCTGTTCTAAGTGTAAGAAGTCATCGAAACAACAACAACAACAGACCACAACTACAACCACCACATCTTCGCACAGCAGCAGCAGTAGTAGTGGCAGTGGTGGAAGTGGTGGGAGTGGAAGTAAGCGTGCGATCGATTGGATGTGTCCGACATGTAAACGCACGTGTGCTTCGAGTGACAGACATTCACAACAATCACAACAACAAAACACAATCGTTTGCATCGAATGTTATCGTTGTTATCACATGCATTGCGTTTCCCTGACAACCGCACCGTCACGTGGATTCACGTGTGCGTCATGCAAATGCAAACGAAAAGCGTTGTCGTCTGCGACCACTTCCAGCAGTAGTGGCAGTCAATGGTTGTGTCCAGTTTGCAAGACTAATGACACGAGTGAGTGACCATTCAGTGTGTTATTGTGTGTTGTATTGATTGATATATTGATTGATGTTTAGGTCATAACAGTATTGGTTGTGATGAATGCGATGAATGGTATCATTGGAAATGTGCGAATGTTACTGAAGAACCGCGTGAAGAAGATTCATGGTTTTGTCCGAAATGTATTGACAGACAATCGGCGATCGCTTTTAAATTTGCAAAAACTCATAGAAATCGATAATTAATTGTAATTTAATTTATATTTTATTAGTTTTTATTTTATAATAAAATTGAATATAAAGACGTAATTAATGAATGAGTTGTTGTTTTGTCCAAATATGGCGTTGTTTTTCATTCATTCATGACTTGACTCAACAAAACACAACACAACTGAACGAAACTCGCAGTCAATTCTCATTGCATTCACTCTTCCAACCAGTCTTCGTGAGTCAGTCTTCGTGTCAGTGTCACGCGTGTGTCCATTGCAGTGTTCGTTGTCTCGTGTATGGTTGACATCAAATGCCGTTTCAATGCATTCAAACACTGAAGAAGACAGCAATGAATCGCTTAAAGTGAGTAACAATTCATTATATGTTTATTTATACGCGCGTGTGTTGTCTGAAGTGACAGATGTTCTGTGGCCTCGAGCACACACTCTGTTCCCTCGAGACGTGCGTTCAGTCGTTGTGTGGTGACTCGTGCCACCGAATGTTCACTGCATTGAATGCCAGGTGTTGTTCACTGTTGTGAGGCACGCGTGCACTCATTTGCATTTGAATGCACAACATATGCTCTCAAAGCGAGTGAACTCGTGTTCTGCACACACCTGTCACGCGCGCACACAATGCATGTTTAGAGTGACGGAACCAAACATTGCAAAGCAATACCAATGCAATGCAATATTGCTTTGAATGACTGTTAGTGTTGTTTAACGAGTTGTAGTCATAACGAGACCTACTTTTGTGTGACACGAGTGTACACTCAATACTGTTATGGCGTGTGTTTGCAATGCAATGACCACTCAATCACAGACACTATCACACCATTCCTCCACTTCTGTCTTCCTATTCGAAGACATCATCGAAGACGAAGTGTTTGATGATAATAATGATCCAAATTGTAATCCACTTCTAATGGTATCTCAAAGTGTTTTCAATAGCTTTTGACCTCATTTTCAGTTCTAATAAAACTTAACTTTTAGTTCTAAAAAACTTTCTTTAATTGTCTAACAGTTGCGAAACATTCAAAGTATGATACGCTTAACAAAAGGCAATTTGGAAGCATTGAACGCAAGATTCGCTCAATACCAACATCCGCCATCCATGTATATCGCAGAATATGAAGATCTCACTTCCAAACTCAATGAATTTCAAATACAAGAATCACGTCTTATGGAACTGATAACAATGACCAACAACACCATCACTACAACAAGCAGTACCACAACTAATAACAGCAGTGGTGGCAGTTATGGTGATGATCAACAACAACAACAAACACCACAGAATGATTCTCCAAATATGGACAACAATTCTTCGCAATTCAATGACAGTTCACGTGAACAACATTACGAATTGTTGGCGAATGCGTCGTCAGGTTCGGGCTCGGGCTCGAGTATGTCGAGTATGCCTCGCACTCCACTCAAGTCAGTGATTCGAGCACATCTTCCGAATCAACAAAGAACTACTGTTCAAGTATTTCCCGGACAAACAGTGAGAGAAGCGTTGGCGAAAGCGATGCGAAGAAGAAAGTTGACGCCAGAGATGTGTTCAGTATATATCTATCACTCGCGACAACAGATAGAATGGGACGCAGAGATCGCTTCAATGGATGGCATTTCTGAGATACTTGTCGAGACAAGAGAGAGATTTCCGATTCAAACATCGATTTCACACAATTATGTGAGAAAAACATTCTTCACGTTAGCGTTCTGTGAATGTTGTCATCGATTACTGTTCCATGGATTTCGATGTCAAACGTGTGGAATCAGATTCCATCAAAGATGTGCTAATCTTGTTCCATCATTGTGTCAACCATTGCGTGTTGAATCCAATTATTACAGACACTTATTAGCCATGAATGATCCACAATCAATGTCTACATATCTGTCAACAAAACAACATCAATCACAACAACAACAATCACATCACAATCATCACTCACACCACACATCATCACACGTGACATCACATGGACGTGCCAGTGGGGGAGGAGGTGGGGGAGGGGGAGGGGCGACATCATTGGGTCCGTTGGGTCAAAGGGAAAGGTCGACGTCTGCGCCCAATGTTTGTTATAACCTAGTCAATCACCATAGCAACCAATCAACCGATTTGAATGCGTTCTGTATCAGTGATGACTTGCGTCACATCACAGGTATGTCACGTGATCACAACACACACGTGTCTGTCACTAACACTTGCTTTGATAGGCTTTCCATCACTAACTCTGCCATCGAACAGATGTTGTGATACTTCTGTTGGATATCAGGGTTCAATCTCACCATCGTCATCGCCAACAAGAACTGTAAGTTAGAAGTCATGTTACCATCACTCACATCACTGACCACTCTCTTTCACACAGTATTCCACACAATCTCAATCAGCAGGTGGATCTCCGACAACCAACAGACATCAGACATGGCGACCACGTGCGCGCTCTGCAGACGAGTCGTCGAAGAAGATCAGAACGCAGTGCGCGCGAGAGTCGATCGAAGATTGGGAAATCCCATTGGACGAGATCCTGACGGGACCGCGCATCGGTTCGGGATCGTTCGGAACGGTATATCGTGGTCACTGGCACGGACCAGTTGCGCTCAAGAAGTTGAATGTGACGAATCCGACGCCTGCGCAGTTGCAAGCATTCAAGAACGAAGTGGCAGTGTTGAGGAAGACGCGTCACGTGAACATTCTGTTGTTTATGGGATGTGTGTCACGCCCACAACTCACGATTGTCACCCAATGGTGTGAAGGCTCCTCCCTTTACAAGCATTTGCATGTTTTGGAAACCAAGTTTGAATTGTTGCAATTGATTGACATCTCGAGACAAACGGCGCAAGGAATGGATTATTTGCACGCGAAGAACATCATTCACAGAGACCTCAAATCAAACAGTGAGTCATCACGTGACATGTGTGACGTCATAGCCATGGTTAACACTTTGTTTCATTGATTGTTAGATATATTTCTTCACGACGACCTCACAGTAAAGATTGGTGACTTCGGTTTGGCAACAGTGAAGACACGATGGCAAGGATCACATCAGTTCAATCAACCAACTGGTTCCATACTATGGATGGCACCGGAAGTGATTCGCATGAAAGAGTCGAATCCGTACACTTTTCAATCAGACGTGTATGCGTTCGGTATTGTCATGTTTGAATTGGTGACCACTCAACTCCCATACCAACACATCAACAACAAAGATCAAATACTGTTCATGGTTGGACACGGACTTCTTCATCCTGATCTCAGTTTAGCGCGAAGTGAAACACCGAAAGCATTCTTCAGACTCATCGAAGACTGTATTCTGTTTGCGCGCGAAGAACGACCATTGTTTAGACAGGTATGTGAACAATTGGAACAGGCATGTCAACACTATGTCACAGCACTGACCTTTGACCTCTAATCACTTCACTTCTCTATAGATATTGGCGACATTGGAACACCTCTTGCGTTCATTACCAAAAATCCATCGGTCGACATCAGAACCAACACTCAATAGAACAGGTTTGCTTCAATCTGAAGACTTCTTGGGCACAATGTGTGCGTCACCGAAGACACCAATCAATTCAATGATGGGGGCGTTCCCTTTCTTTCATTAATTAATTGTAAATAAAAACTTAATTCTAATATAATATGAAATCAAATGTTATTTTATTTTCATTTCTAATAAAAAAATAAAATTTAATTCAAAACTATTTTTACAGAAAATTATGATTTAATTAATTGTTTAAAAAAATAGAATGTATTTATAAATCAATACATTATTATTATTATTATTATAATGTTTTAACGACGATGCCAACCATGGTGATGTCTGTGTCAATCAATCAATACATGTCACTCATTGTTGTTTATGTTTGTGTTATGTTGTCTTACCCATGATGATGATGACCACCGCCATGATGTCCAGTATGAATTGGGTAAATATGAGGCACTTGATCGTGATGGTAATAATGATTGCCTTGGTTATGTCCGCCATGATGGACTGGTATTGGGATTGGAATTGGAACTGAAAAACAGAATTAAACTTTTAATAAACAAACAAACAATTGTTTTATTACTTATTTGTGAATGTCCTTTATGGTGATGATGATGTCCACCACCACCGCCATGATGACCACCTCCTCCACCACCCAATATGATGATATGTCCTTTCCTTCCTCCGCCGTGGTGTGATTCAATCGAACCAATCACTAATAAGATGACAATTGTTGTCAAATAAAAACTCAATAACGAAGACATGATATGATGTTTTGTTGTGTTCATTGATTGTCAAAAGTGTTTCAATTTATACTCAAATTTCACTCAAAGTTCATTAAACTCTCATTTATTTTCGATTTTCTTGTGATTGTCAGCGCGTGTCGTGACATCTCTAAACATCACTTCTTGTCATTGTTTGTGACGTCATTCGACAACAATTTTTTAATTTACCAAAAATAAAATTTTAAAAACATTCAATAATTTAAACCATTTTTATATTACAATCAATGAATAAAGTTTTTTTAAAAATGAAATATAATTTTAATTTAGTTTACAATACTTTGATATAAAATGAAAAGTTATATAAATTTTTTTAATACAAAATTATTAAATGATAATAAAATAGTTTTTGACCACATATTCTCATTCAATGATCACTTCTTTTTTTCTTTAAATTTAATTTTTTTTGTTTTATTTTCTTATTTTCATTATTTGTTTTAAATAATTAATAACTGTTTCTATGATTTTATATTTTGACGATTTTTAAGAAAATTCATATAAATTAGACCTTTTTAATAAAAAAATTTCTAAATTTAAATACATATTATATTCATTTAATATAAGTGAAATTAATTAAAAAATTGTGCCAAACTTAGAGATTATAAAAAATATAAAATAAAATCTTTTTAATTAAACGATAAATAATTCATGTAAATATTATTGCATAATAAGCTCTAAGCTAAAGCTCGTGTAAAATTCGGAAGCTCAAGCTTAAGTCATATAATTTTTGAGCTTGAGCTTCTCAAGCTGAAGCTGAAGCCATTTTTGAGCCATCACTAGGTACATATAATGAATGTAATGAAAAAGTAAATAAAAATAAATGAATAATTTAAAAATTGTTGAAAAAATAAAAAAAAAGAATTGAAAAGTCAATCAATAAGTTATTATTAAAAATTAAAATTCTTAACTTTAAAGTTTGAGTAAAAGTTAAGTTAAAATTGTTAAGAAATGGTCAATCATTTGGTCATTCAATCATAAAATATAAGTTTTATATCAAAGTTTGGTTTTTATCTTTCAAATCAAAACTGAATGGCATTGACACACGCGCCTCACACTCAACACAAAACAAATACTGATTTGACCTCAATTTTTGGCGCAATTAATAATGCATTAATGTTTTATGAAAAACTTATAAAATATGAAAACTTTTTTTTCAATTGGAATCTGATTCTAAAAAACTTGTAAAAAAGTTTATTAACAAACAAATATAATATTTATTATTAATAATTAGGTTATCATTAAAACATTAAAAAGTAATTAAAAAATTATGTTTTATTAATTGAGGAACAGAACCAGACATAACAAACAAGTGACCACACCTTTCTTCTCATACCACTGATGATGATAATGGGAAGCAAGTCTTATCACACCATGTCTTGTCTTCACTTCAATGTCATCTTTTTTAAGCATTTTCTCAAATTTCAAGGATTTTTTTAAAAATAAAATTTAGTATAAAAACTGAAATTATTTGTGAATCAAATCATTAGTTCTTTCTTTTGTCTGAAAAACAAATCACAAAACAATTCTTCAAAAATGAAATTCTTTGTGAGTAAAACTTTTATTTGACTTTAATAATGCTTTTCTCAATTAGTTATTGGTTCCGTTGATGGCAATGTCTGTTTATGGCGGTTTCTTAGACAATGGCCTGATGTTTGACACAATGCTTCCGTTCACCACTAATCTCGGCATTAATCCGATCTCAATCTCACGCCACACGCCATTGATTGAGACACGCGCGCCACTCATCACTCGCGAGCCATTGATTCGCACGTTGCCATTGCCATTGGGTATTGAATCACCGCTCGCATTGTCCACTCGTATCCCATCATATGGCGGTTACAGTGGTTATGGATTGGGTTTGGGTTTGAGTGACTCATACGCGTCACTCAAAACACCACTCAATCTCAATCTCGGTCTCGGACTCAGAAAAGATTTTCTCGGTTTAGGACTTCGTAAATATTATTAATTGTTTAATTCATTGATTGATTGTTTGCCAGAAAATTATTGTTATATTTTTATATAAACTTTTTTTATAGCATTAATTCCAATGTAAATGTAATTTTGTTTTCAATTAAAACTTTTTTCTACAAAACTTTTCGGAAAATTAATTATTTATTAGTAATAGTTATGAACAGTAGATGGCGTGACAGTGAAAGTGTTATTTCATTGAAAGTGTGAACAAAACTGAACTGAACTGAGAGTTCATTAATAAAAAGTGAAGTTTTTTTTTGTTTGAATAGAACTTTGATTGTCATTTCATTGATATGTCATTCGAGTTCTGTTTGGAACCGAGAAGTTTCACCGGAAATGAGATTTTCTTCATTCATTCAAAAGAAGAATAAGAACTGATAAGAGAAAGTGATTTAATGCTTAATTTGCATAAAACACTATAAGAATAATAAGAAACGAAAACAAATGTTTAATTCATTTTTAAAGAGAAAAGAATTGATTTTAAAAATAAATAACTTTTATTTTTATTTAAAAAAAGTTTTAATGAGAAATGATATGTTAATCATACGCGCGCTGACAATGATTCGCAAGAATAAGTGGAGAATAAATGTTATCAATGATTGGTTGCAATGATAGCATTGGTTGTCTCTGTGATGACGTCATCGATGACTCGTTTTGTCGCGTGTGATTATCACCACTACTTCTTGTTGTGATCATTGAGTGTCGCACAGCAGCTGTCATGTGATCACTGTTTGCGGTGTTATTCTTGTGCGGAATTTCATACTCGCGTTGTATTCTGTGTTTCTTCGCAGCAATTAATGAGAAATACAACGCAAATAACATAAAGAGAAGTGCAGTCAAAGCCAAAGCAATCGCAACATTAGACTTGTGATCACTATTACTGTTGTTGTTGTTGTTTGAACCAGTTGTTGATTGCATGTCTTCCGATGAACGGAATGTCATATATTGCGATGATTTGGTGGTCACTGTTGTACACGACAGTTCTATCAAATTGTCTTTAATTGTGTCGTCTTTCACTGTTAAACACATTTTGTATTTGGTTTTCGGTTTCAAATGAGTGAAAGTGTATGAACGAAGAAAGTGATTCACACTCACGCGTGACACCACTTCATCATCACTGTTGTGGTCATGTATTGTTGCATTTTGATTATTATTATCGTTTAATTGCGTGCAAACAATCATATACTCGTGAAATGCATTTCTTCCGGTTCCGTTCCAAACCTAACAAACAATAATTTAGAACTCTTTAGAACAAAAACTTTCTAAACTTTAGACATACAAGAGTGACATAAGTGTTTGAAACACTGATTGCAAACAAATGCAAATCAATGTTATCAACCAATAGATGAATGTCAGCGTATTGTTGTCCGAATTCATTGTCAGCAATGCATCGATAGATTCCCGAGTCTTTTGGTTTCAAATAAAATAAACGCAAACTTCCGGTCGGTTTGAACTGAAAATGAACAGAATTTGTGGTTTCATTGAGAACGTGTCCATCCGGTAGAATCCAATGTATTTTGGGTGTGGGTATTCCTAACGCACGACACTGGAACAGATGTTTGTCACCGATCTTCTTATGAATGGTTTGATTCAATTGTTTCAATGAATTTGACACTAAAATCAGTTTTGGTTCACATTCTGAAGGAATTTCACTTTCATTCAAAGAAATCAATTGTTTTGTTTGATGTGTTATTGTTTCACACATTATTTGATCGGAATTTTCGAAATAAAGCGAACAATTGTTGTCTGAATTCGTGACACACTGTGGACAACAATGCGATTAATGAATGAATGAATGAATGAATGAATACTTACGTGAAATAATGACTTAATGTTACAATCATTGCATTGAATTTGATTTCCTTCAAAACTAATTGTGATTTGATTTCTATTATTTCTATGAATTAAATTATTAATTAATTGCGTTTGAATTGTATTTAAATTACAATTCATTAATTGCAATGATTGCAACGACGACAACGAAAGAAACGCTTGACAGTCAATGAACTGGAGATTTTGATTGTGATTCAGTAAAAGAGTGCGAAGATGTGGTAAATCCCAGAACGCGCCACGATCTACAAGTGTCAATTGGTTACAGTTCTGAATGGACAATGTCTGCACTGAAGAGTGAACGAAATCTCCGGTCAATAACTGTTCAAAACGATTGAAATCACAAACAATTGATTCAATTCTCTTCAGTGATTGGAAAGCGATTGATGGCACGCGCACTAAACGATTGTCACTTAAGTTCAGTTCTTCCAACTGATCCAAACCGACGAAAGCGTTGTCATTGATTGTGGCGATTGTGTTCCGTTTCAGTGATAATACTCTCAGTGTTGTCAATGATGTGAATATTCCTCCGCTTAAGTATGAAATCAGATTTCCTTCCAAATCAAGAATCTGTTCACAAATAGTTTGAAAGTTCTTATTGAATGCAAAACTTTTTTAAAAAACTTTTTGTTTTTACCCTTAAATTAGAAATACTTTGAAATAATTCCAAATAAATACTTGACAATCGATTGTTCTTTAAGTACAACTGTTGCAATTGTTCCAAACCATCGAAAGTGTGTTCATCCAAATACTTAAGCTGTCCATCATTGATCACCAATTTCTCTAATCTTCTGAGACCACGAAATACTCCGGAATACATTGTTTTGAATGTGTTGTGCGAAATGTCAAGAACTTGAAGATGAGTGAGATTATTGAAGATGTGTCCTCTGCCCAAATAGTTTATGTGATTCATTGATAAATTCAATTCTAATAATTCATTCAAATGTGTAAATCTTTCATACAATGATTCCAACTGATTATCAGATAAGATAAGATATTGTGTTTGTTTTGGTATTGTTTTCGGTATTATTTGTAATGATTGTGAAGAACAGTTAACAGTTCTCACTGAAGACAACAGAATATTGTCATCAGATGATGATGTGATGCTGTGTTGTATCAAACTATGACTATGACTGTCATCTCCAAACTTATGAATGAATTTCTAATTAATCATTGAATTGAATTGATTATAACAATCAATACTTACAGAATTTAATGGATTTAAAACACATTTGCATTTTAGTGGACATTCTATGGAATTATTGAGCCATTGATCATCGATTGATGAGGAAGAAGAAGAAGAAGAAGCAATTGTGGTGAAATTAATTGGAACCAATGAAGTGATGTGTAATGAATGAACAAATAGTGTGAATGATATGCAATACAACCCAATCATTGTTGAACGCATTTTCATTGTCATTGTTGTCACTTTAATATTATTGAATGATTTATTAAACGTTTTGAACATTAATAATGAATTTATTTGACATTTTTATGTGACTTTCAATCAAATTCTTATCCAAAACTTATATTAAAAAAATATTTATTAATAAAATGCTTCGAAAATCGATATTAGTTTATATTAAAAATACTTTTATCTCATATTAATTGCATTTCAATCTAATATTACTATTATTCACATATTTTTACGATAAAAAAGTTTTGTAATCAAAAAATATTAAAAACAAAATTATTAGTTATATATCTTTTAATAAATAAAAATAAACATATGTTTGAATTAGTGTTGATTTCCACTTTTTTAATTTTACTTTTCTTTTTCTTTTTCTTTTGTCTTTTAATTTAAATTAAATTTTACTTTTCTTTTTCTTGTCTTCAAGAAAAAGAACAAATATTTCGTCTTTTTCTTTCTCTTTTAAAAAAGCAATACAACACTAGTTTGAATACACTTTAATTGTTTGAATAAAATAAAAGTTTAGTGTGTTTTGTGTGAAATAACTTGAAATTAAAATTCTCGTGCATTTTCAACAATTGTTAGAATTGACTATATTTTTGGATCCAATTTTTAATATAAAACTTTTCACCAAAACGTTGTCTGTATTTCACTCTTCAGTGTCTGAAACACATTCAAAGTGAGTTAAAACTGTTAGCAAATAAATAGACGTTTAATGAAAACTAGTTTTAATGCACACAACAATGTATGTATGGATTGGTAATCGAAGGTCGAATATGTGAGCGTCGGTGGTTCAGTGGTAGAATGCTCGCCTGCCACGCGGGCGGCCCGGGTTCGATTCCCGGTCGAC
>JAQIVF010000093.1:0-37245 GCA_034698365.1 Steganacarus magnus
TATGTAAACTGTAAAGTTTACTTATATGTTGTAAAATTAAATTATAATTTTTATAATTATAATCCCTATTATAAAAAAAATTAAATGTTTTGAGTTTTATGCAGTGACATCTGTAGGAGACTCGGACACTGAAATGCCTCAGAGTAAACCTGTACAACTAGTTAGGAAATATGATTAAGAGCGTTGCTCGAGTTATGAATAAGTAGATTAAAATATGCATATCAGTTACACCCTATTAAACAATTGGGTTTAATATCATAACGCACTTTTACTGCCTTCTATAATCAATTTTCTAAATAAAATTTTAAGTTTAGCGCTCTGTTACAATTTGGTTAAAGTAGGAAAACCCGTTTTATTTTGAATTTCTGAAAGCGTGAGGCATTTCAGCGTTTGAGTCTCGTGTATGACATCAGTAACAAAAATATCAAGAGTCTTATGCATAGTCTTATGCTATAAGCTTGAGCCTAAGCATACAAAAATACTGGTTTAGGCCCAGTCTACAGCCTAAGGTAAGTCGGATTAAATCTTTTATCATCATCATATCATATATAGTAAATATCAAAGTCTGTATGTCTTGGGGTTTATAGGCTCCTCCCAGGAGGGCTCCACCCCCTCAACACCTATATCATTGAACTCAGATCCAAGAGGGGCGCGCACAAAATGGGGTCTCGAGGTGGTGGCCCTTTATGGGGGTTGGGGTGGTGAAATTTTTTTTCAGAAAACCCATTAATATGTATATCATTGAACTCAGGTCGAAGAGGGGAGTAAAAGTAGGGGTATCTCGAGGTGTTGGGTTCCCCCTATGGGGGTTGGGGTGGGATTTTTATAACAAAACCACATCAAGTTTTATATCGTTGAGCTCAGAACAAAAGGGGGAGTTCATCTAGAGGGGACTGGAACTGGCGGACGCCACCTTTAGGTGTTGGGGTGGAAAAATATTTTTCAAAACCTCATCAACATATATATTTCAGGGCAAATAAGGGAGTGAAAGTAGTGTGGTTTGAATGTGGTGGGCGTTCTCTTTATGAGAGGGTGGCGATTATTTTTTTAAACCCCCTCAACATGTATATCAGTGAACTGAGATCGAAGAGTGGTGCGCAAGTAGAGCGATCTCAATGTGTAGAGTGAATGGTAGGGTATAGTGTAGGGTATAGGGTAGGGTATAGGGTAGGGTATAGGGTAGGTTATAGTGTAGGGTATAGGGTATGGTGTAGGGTATAGGGTAGGGTATAGGGTAGGGTATAGGGTAGGGTATGGGTCGGGTATGGGTCGGGTATGGGTCGGGTGTGTGTCGGGTATGAATCAGGATTGGTTCCTTTATGGGTCGGGATTGGGTCCGCCATGGGTCAGGTGTCAGGTGTGACGAGTATGGGTCGGGAATGTGTCGGTAGGGTAGGGCATTACAAAGATATTCCAAAATTTAAAAATTAAAAACAAACTTTTCTCACCTATAAGGTGGGCTTCTACTCTAGTCTCTAGATAAAATTCATATAAAAAAATTTTGAAAAAATCTTTGTCAGAATCCCAAAAATTATCTTTTGACAATAAAATTTTGAAAAAATTTGAATGCAACGCTCTTCAAACCATAGTACACATTGCTTGAGAAATATAATTTCAAGCTTTAATTTTTCAAACTAAAATTTCAATTTTAAAAAATTACAAAATCAATTTACATCCTAATTTATCTACAAGTTTCACATTACGAAATTATTAGTTCGAGAAAAGATTTGTATGTCCACATATGCTGACCTTATTTATATGTTAATCCATTTATTGCTACTCATAATTATCAAATTATAACACAAAATTATGAATATTAAGTAAAAGAACACTGAAATTATGATATGAACGATGAAAACATTGTTTATGAACTCATAATTTATGCGAATCTATAGCTTTTTTAAAGTTTTGTACAATGTTTCACAAATTTTGGCGCTTAATTCATTCTACACACAAAAAATATTCATGTGTTTAATATCTTAGTTATTAAGCTTGAAATCTTAATAAACTTGACATATTTATTTTATGATAATTTTTTACAAATAAAATCTATGACAGTTATATATATTATAAATGTAAAAACTTCCCAACAAAAATTTCTCTTAAAAATTTAATGGA
Organism: Steganacarus magnus; assembly: GCA_034698365.1. Lineage (NCBI taxonomy): Eukaryota > Metazoa > Arthropoda > Arachnida > Sarcoptiformes > Steganacaridae > Steganacarus > Steganacarus magnus. The sequence continues at coordinate 2,119 of JAQIVF010000093.1, forward strand.
ATTAAACGAATAGGATTTAGTAAAATAGTATGGAATGCCGCAAATTTCATTTCAAAAATTTATCAATTTTTTTATTCCCAAAAGTAGAACTAATTGTACTATAATTATTTAGATCATAATTGTAGCAAATTTTTCACTTAGTCTATCGTTGTACACATACCGGTATACATTCTTAATAGAGAATACTTTCTTTATTTAGTGCGTGTGTGTGTAGAATACATGCGTGTTTTTTTTGAGTGTAGCGCTCGCTAGAAATTGAATCACTTTTTATTACATCAACTCTAACTCTCGTCCATCACATGTTGTATTAAACATTATTATTTAGAAAATCACTTTTTATTCACTAGTTTGTGGATAAAGTTACACTGTTTTGCAATCAAATCAATTGTGCAAACAAACAAACAATTGAGCAGAAATGGCAGACGAATGGGAAGATTGGGGCACTTCTAACGCATCCAACACTTCTAACACAAACGCATCCAATTATAGCAGCAATCACTACAATGATTCTTCTAAAGGTACGTCATATGACAAACGTAAATATAGTGATGATTCTTCTAATGATCGGTCAGGACTCGGTCGCGGAAGAGCTAAAAGAATGAACAATGAATGGGGCAGTAGTAGTGCCGATAACAACACGCAATCCAATACAAACAATTGGGCGAATAACGATCAAAACAATTCGTGGTCCAATCATGATAATAGAAACAATGATTCGTATCAAAACAGGTCATCATATCGCGATTCGTCCAATAAGAGAGTCATTAAAGTTTTGTCGTCATTTGTTGGCAAAGTGATCGGACGCGGCGGACAAACGATCAAAGATTTGTCAGCAAAGAGCGGCGCAAGAATTAATATCAATAAAAATACTAGTGATTATGAAACGGACATTGATTTGTTTGGTACGGATGAACAGTGCGATAGAGCGCAACAACTCATAAATGATTTGGTCGGCAATTCTGGTAATAATAGTTCATTCGGTAATAGTTCTTCGCAATCAACTAAGAAAGAAGAAGTTGTGGAAGAGTTAATTGATTGGGGAGCAGCTATCAAAGAGAGTGAAGAGGCCACCAAACAGAAATGGGCGGCACTCGCGCCCATTCAAAAGTCGTTTTACTTCGAATGTAACGAAATTCAAATGATGAGTGACGAACAAGTGGCAGCATTTCGTTTGAAGAACAATAATATTATGATCAGTCATTTCGACAGTGAAGATACTCGACGCATACCTAATCCGGTTCAACATTTCCATCAAGCATTTCAACATTATCGTACGCCAAAATTATTTAAATTTTTTCTATGTTATCATAAATGATTTTAAAATCTCAAAAATAGCGGAAATACTGAGAGAAATAGAGAAGCAAGGATTTGAGACGCCATCGCCAATACAGACGCAGTCGTGGCCCATACTCTTGCAGGGAAATGATTTGATCGGAATCGCTCAAACTGGTACCGGCAAGACTTTAGCTTATCTTCTGCCAGCAATGATACACATTGATAACCAAATAATGTAATGATAGTTTAATGAATTGAATTTAAAAATGATTGATTGATATAAATGCGCGAATAGGAAGCGAAGCGAACGTCCAGGTCCTACAGCTCTGATATTGGCTCCGACCAGAGAGTTGGCGCAGCAAATTGAAAAGGAGGCTCAAAAATATCGTTATAAGGACATTAAATGTGTTTGTATTTATGGTGGAGGCGATCGTAATAAACAAATTAATTGCGTGGGAAAAGGTGTTGAGATAGTGATCGCCACTCCAGGAAGGCTTAATGATTTGTGTATGAATAGACACATTGATTTAACGTCAGTTAGCTATTTGGTGAATAGAATTCATTTTATTTAATTATTAATTTATAGATGAATTTATCTTAATTATGTTGAGGTGTTGGATGAAGCGGATCGCATGCTTGATATGGGATTTGAGCCTCAAATCAAAAAGGTTATGCTCGATATTCGTCCCGAAAGGCATACAGTAATGATGAGCGCCACGTGGCCCGCAACTGTTAGGCGATTAGCCGTTAATTACATGAAAAATCCAATGCAAGTGTTTGTGGGCACTTTAGACTTGGCTGCGGTTCACAGCGTCACTCAAAGAATTATTATGTGCGACGCAGAAGAAAAAAGAAATATTATGTATGATTTTATAAGAAATATGGAACCAAATCATAAAGTTATTATATTTCTTGGTAAAAAAGCTCTGTAAGTAAATTATTTTTTAGTTTGAAATATTCGCTATTTTAGAAAAATTCATTTAAACTTATGTAATCGAAGTAATATACTATCTTAAGGATTTTCTATAGAACAGCACAATATTATTTTGCATAACAGTGGCGTTGCAATACGTCTGTTATACTGTTATAATATAAGCTAGAAAACCATTAATAGTATTTTAATTAAACACATTTTATTTCATTAATTAGTTTAATTAATTATAGCAATATTTTGTTGTTCATTAATGATATATAATATTTAAACAATATATTTTAGTGCTGATGACTTGGCGAGTGATTGTGTTCTAAAGGGTATTAATTGCCAATCAATACATGGCGATAGAGATCAACACGATCGCGAACAAGCATTGGAAGACATTCGCATCGGTTCTGTAAATATTCTTTTTGCAACAGACGTTGCCTCACGTGGTCTTGACATAGAAGACATTACGTAATAAAATTTGTTAATTTGTTTTCGCATTAATTAAAATATCTGTTATTAAATTTAGACATATATTTAATTTCGATTTTCCTCGTAATGTTGAGGAATATGTGCATAGAGTTGGAAGAACTGGTCGCGCGGGGTATGGATTAGTGATTGATATCTTTATTTGTTTTCATTACTTTATAATTATATTAATATTATATCTAGACGTAGCGGTGAATCTATTACTTTGGTTACCCGTGAAGACTGGAAACATGCCAATGAACTCATCAATATTTTAAGTGAAGCGCAACAGGAAGTGCCCGAAGATCTGATATCAATGGCTGAGCGATACACCGCATGGAAAGCGAAGTACGACGCAGAGATTGCTGCGTGTGGTGGGCGTAGAGGTGGTAGGGGTGGACGTGGAGGTGGAGGTGGAGGAGGGTTTGGTGGCCGATCTGGTGGTGGTTTCAGATTTTGATTATTAAATCACTGTCATTATATTCATTGATTTGTTTATAATGTAAATAATTTTTTTGTTGTATAGATATCTATTTAATGAAAGTCAAAAATCTTTAAAATTATGTAATCTTTAGTTTTTTCGAAACTTGAAACATATTAATTTATCATTTTTTTACTGTAATCTCAAATCTAACAACATTAAAATATTATTAATAATAAAATTTTAAATAAATTATGTTTTAATATTAAATGTGTGCAATTAAGATACTGTTAAAAATCGAGAAACAGTTTGCGTTTAATTCTTTATACGCACACCAATAACTGGTCAATATGACGGTATTTTAGAGTATTCCCACGTTAACAGCAACACTAAAACATAGATTAGTTGGTTAGTATATTAATTCTAACTTGAGTATAGTTTCCGTGTTGTGAAGTAGTTCCAAGTTTCCAAGCCTTACTGTCTGTGTCGGGAGTAAGCCTGTGTCTGTGTCTGTGTATGGTTCACTCATTTCACTTGTATTCTGTGTTTGCTTACCGTATGAGCAAATAAACCGAACTTAAAGATGCATCTCACCTATTTTTCTAAAGCGCTTGCTATTGAACTTTTTAAAAATCTGCGTGAGATTTTTTTGTGTCTGTAAACTTTTGTTGTTTTACTTCTACTTTTTAATTTCGATTGTATTTTACTTCTGTCCTTGAAAGCGATATCAATTTTACTTTTCTTTTACTTTTTTTTAAATAAAAGTAAAATTGATTTTCGACATTTCACTTTTACTTTTTAAAAATTTCGCTTTTCATGTTATTTTTCAATATTTTAATTTACTTTCACTTAGATAATTTTATTTCAATTTTACTTTTTCTTCTTTACTTGTTTTTAAATTCGATTGTATTTTACTTTTACTTTTCGAAAAATATATAATTTCGATTGTATTTTGCTTTATCATTTCGAAGAATATATAATTTCAATTGTATTTTGCTTTTTCTTATAATTATTATTTTAATTTCGATTGTATTTTACTTTCGATTAAGCGAAAGTAAAAGTAAAAATATTTTTAGCTATTTCTTTTACTTAGCAAAAAGCGAAACAACACTACTGTAAAGTCCCGAAATAACAATATTGCCCGCTTTAATTAGCATTCCAGCAAATTAGCAAAATTTGTATTTTTATCCAACTTTTAGCTATTTTCTTGTGTGGATCACCAGAGGGTTTTATCTACTTTTGCTTACTTATTTGTTTATTTAAAATATTGAATTTTGGGTTTTTGTAATAAATTTTAAATTTCTTCATTTATTTTCAAATTGAACAAAATGTATAAATCAAGATAATTTTATGTATTTCATAATTCAGTTTAAATTTATTGGTTTTTAAATTCCTAAATTTTCCGAATTTGTTTCCGCAAATTGTTACTATTTCGTCCCCATTTCCCTTTCTCTACTTGTCGTGCATACGCGACACTGAACCAAAACACGAGATACTAAAATTTTAACGAATAAAGTTCTATACTCTAAAAATTTTAAAGGCTAAGTCTGACTGACGCCCGAAAGGTAAAAGCCTGGACCAAATATATGCATATTTCAAAATCGATCCGACATGAAAAATACATTTCATTCTATTCTATTCTATACAATAACTTGAATGCATTTAGAGCCTAACATTTTCGTAAAACTGTTTATAATCAATTTGTTTGATAATAATTATTTGTGAATATTTCAATACAATATTGTATATGTTAAATGTATAAATGAATTTATTGATTTAACTTATATTATGTCGTAAGCAGAGCCTCTACTTTTTCGGAGCAAAAACAGTCAAATTTCGGTCGGAAATTCGGACAAAATATAGGCATTTTTCGGACATTTCGGAAAATTTTTAATCTATAATCTTGATAACTTATCTATTTTAACGGACAATATTTTGATATTGACATAATTTTTTTTAATTTAAAATTATCTATCCTTGAACTTTAAAACTTTTGAGAAAACTTGTCAAAAAAATTATGAAGTCTACCCTATCCGAAAAACCTTGTTTTTGAGTATAATTTTTGGTGAATTTCGGATAAATTTAGGAAAAATTCGGAAAATTTTAAACTCTAAAATTTCGAAGATTTCGGAAAGTTAAATGACGTTAATTTTATTTATAATGAGTTAACATTTACAGCCATTTAAAATTCCGGAAGTTTTAATCAACAACAAAAAAGTCGGATTTCCGAAAAAGTATTGCTCTGGTTGTAAGCAATACTGTTTCTCGCTTGAGAAAATAAAATTACGAATTCAATTTTAATTGAATGGAATGTAATGGTAAAGTAATTGAGAAATATAGGCTAGAGTTTAAGTACGAATGAGAATTTTAACTGCGAATGGATTCTAGGTTTATAGTGTAGGTTTAGAGTGGTTTAAAGTTGAAAAATAAAACTGAAATTTTTTGTTAACAATAAATTTGTTAATTTGCGAAAAGTTTCAACAATCACATCTTCAACTCATGCGCACTACTTATTTAAAAACTAAAAAAATTAATAATATAAAATTTAATTATATTGTTGGCGAAAAATGCCCCTTAAAGTGGTGAACCCTAACCAAAAATGCTTGTTTAATGAAAAATTTCTATTATTCTATATTTTATTTCTCAAAATATAAGATATATTTTCCAATATTTTTTCGGATGCATTAATGGAGATTTTTTGAAATCAATTTAATTTGATAAACACTTTAAACAATATATATTTCTTTAAAAAATCGGCCGACAGTGATAAGGGGAGACTTAAAAAAGTTTCGGTTGCCATGGAATACAATGCATAATTATTAATTATAAACTACATAGCGATAACTTGGATTGCCATAAATTTAGTATTTAAACTTTTATGGAAAATTAAAATAAATCATATTTACCCTAATTATCTATCCTCTTCTATTCAAATATTATTAATTTTTTTTAATTCTGTCCACAAAATTCTGAACGCTTCCTTTTCTCATTCTCGGTAGAAATATTTTTCGTGATTACATATTATTTTATGCCACTATCAAAAATCCTTATGATTCCCCCATTAAATATAGGTTTTTGTAAATTTTAAACTGAAAATTAAAATTAGGGTTGGAGTTGAAAAATGATATGGAGTTATCTGGGAGTGAAATGGATTACAAAAATTAAATGTAGGGTATATGGAATTAGTGTGAATGCATGTAGTTTTACAGAGTTGGAGTAAAAATTTTGCTTAATATGGATATCGAAAATCTTAAAATCGAATAATTACATAAAATCTTATATATATTGTATAATTAAAACTATCTCTTGCAGGAAAATTTATAAGTAGTTTAAATTTCAGTTTAAATAGAAAAAGTTTGACATATAAGGAAATGAGAATTTTGTTTAAAAAATCCCATAGTCTTCAAAATTTATGTAATATGGTTGTATGTTCAACTATACTTTGAGTGGACAATACACGCTATATTTCACTATAGCAGTCCAAATCATAGCATCAATCAAAGAAGTCGTTGTTATCTCGAAGGTACAGAAGGAATAAATTATAATTGCAACAAATTTAGAATTATCAAAGAGATTATTGATGAACGCACAACTTTTTATAATTCGCATTGAAAACTTAATTTAAAATTCTATTTTCGATAAATTAGTTAAATTAAATATTTTCAATTTGTTTAGTCTTCAGTGCATTAGAGTTATTTGATTTATTCCAAAATCTTGTAAACAAATTAAGCAAACAATATTTTCCAAAAGATTGTATTAACAGAAAAATCTCTAAATGAAGATTAGAGTTTGAGATACTCATCGAATATACTTTGTATCTTATATTAAGAATATTGACTACTGATTTATGCTTTTTTCGGTTATTTTTTGCATAAAAAATTTATAGCTTAATTTGAAGAAAACTCTTTGTTTGCTATATTTTTTGCTTTTTATGACAAATCAACATAAAAAAATCTTAAGTTTTTTGAACAAAATATCCGATCTCTTGATCTCTCAAAACATGGAACATTTAGCAGCAAAAATGATTTGATGTTTCGCCAAAAAGCATCAATTTTTAAAATGTGAAATACTGTTAAGGCTAGTGTTCCTCAAACCACTGGTTTGCCATTTTTGATATTAAAACAGTAAAATTCTTATTTGAACACTTTTATGATGTAAAAAAATTGCTTAACACAGAGGCGTGAGTATAATAAACTTGACGTTTTTTATACTTAATTTAGTATTTTGTTATTCTTAAGTATTTTAGAATAGCTACGACTTTTAACTGGGAAACCGCATTCTATTGGTCAAACGTTGTTGCGCTCAGTTTGCGCACTATTGAACAGAATAGATACGAAGTGTGTGTATGTGTGTGTGTGTGGTGTGCGGTGTCACGCGTTAAGCGTAACATAACGTGAAGCGCACACGAGAAACAAGCATCGTTTGCCGAATAATCGGATTGAGTTGAGGATTGTGTACGAAACTAGTAATTCGCTTGTGCTTGTGCTTCACTATCACCAAAAACAATATGATTGAAGTGTGGCCCAAACGAGCGATACATTACTTTTTGCTCACGATTTTCGGTCTCACATATTGCAAACACAGTGCACGAGTTGACGCTTCTTTTTTAAGCATATTCTCCAATCAAAACTCTTCGCCCGATCCGTGCTATGATGAGTTGGGTATGAATCAGTTTATCAGTTTATATATATTACAATTGTAGTTTTATATACAACACAGTCCACTAAATTATGTTTTAGCGTATAATTCTGTATTTAAAATATAGATTTTCTTAAGAATTCGTAAAAAAATATTAAAATTTTTCAGACATTATAGTTTAATAAACTTATAAGTAACTTATTATTCAAAAAAGTTATGCTAATCAGGCATTTAAGATTTAAACCTAAAGATAATTTATTATTCTTGTTTTAAGCTTTTAGAAAATTTATTATTTATGACTTTAATATTTATTATCCTATAAACAAAAAAATATTAATGTATTGCGCTATTGTTTTTGCAAAAACTAAAAATCATTAAAAAAATTTCAATTAACTATGTCTGAGAGCAGAACTCAATACTAATTTCTTATCCTAAAATAAATTTCCATTATTTTGTAAATTTTTTGAATTTAATATATTCTACTTCTGATTGAATAAATAGATAGCTGTGTGATAACGAATGTAATAATTTGTTTTAATGTTGCAATAATTAAAATATTGTTTGCAAATTATTGTTATCAAAGCTATTACGTAATTTGGAATATTAAAGCATAATTTCGAGTAAAATCCGAAATCATTTAACTTTCAGTTGAATTTCGAAAAATGTATTTTTATTTATATTTACTGCATGTAAAAATTAGCAATGATTATGAGCATGACTGACTGAATTGGGAGTATGGGAGGAATTATGAGAGAAATAGAGGGAGAAGTAGAGAGAGAGAAGTAGAGGGAGAGCACAGCACAGCAGAACAGTCTCGCTTATAAGATGGTAATTAAAACTTGTCTGTAATTAAAGATAAATGTTACAAAACACAAAACAGTTTAACGTGAGTGTTCTAGTGTTATGTATATCTATATACTGCTATATACTGCAATATACTATACAGGTAACCCTCGTCGATGCATTCCTGATTTTGTTAACGCAGCGTTTGCGAGAGATGTAAAGGTAAGCTAATGTCAGTTCGAAGTGGATATAAGTTTTAGTTCAGAATATACACATAATTATTGTTGTGTCTGCAAAATTAAGTAATCGTTTTACTAGAGTTTACCAGAATTTGTACTTTTAAAGTATAATTTAATTTAAACGTCTACACAAGCTTACGGTAGAATATATATGTATTTCGTATTATTTCTAAAGCAGTTGAAGATATGTTATGTTTTTTGTATTTTGTTTGCTATTGCTTTATGTTAAGACTATGAAAAATAAACACAAGTCATAAATATGTTATTCTGTTCTACGCAGAAATATTCGGCATATGCTACGCTTGTGCCATATATTTCATTTTTAAAGAGTGAACAATTTTCTTTGTAAGCACTCGAGAATCAAGTTTTTACTATTTGTTATTTTGTGCATTCATATGCCATCTACTATATGTTGAAAGGTTTCGAGTGAATGCGGTAATCCTGCGAGTCGTTATTGTATGACCATAACTGACGATAAGGGAGACATTATTCGCAACTGTCGTATCTGTGATTCGAATCATCCCAAGAGAAGACATCCGCCATCATTTCTGACAGATCTGAATAATCCAAACAACGTCACGTGTTGGATATCAGAATTATTCTCTCAACAAACAGAAAACGTCACGCTAACTCTAAGTCTGGGAAAGAAATACGAATTAACTTACATAAGTCTACAGTTTTGCGCTGATAAGCCTGACTCGATGGCTATTTTTAAAAGTATGGATTATGGAGAGTCTTGGCATCCGTTTCAGTATTATTCGAGTCAATGTCGAAAAGTTTACGGAAGACAAAACAGAGCTGCTATCACTAAAGGCGAGTCTTTTAACGCAACTTTTGTTACACGCACTGTAATGATAATACGCATTAACTGTATGTATTTATTGAATGCGATGATTAGCCAACGAACAGGAACCGCTTTGTGCTGACTCTAGTACTGAACCAATTCCTGGCGCTAGAGTTGCGTTCAGTACCTTAGAAGGTAGACCATCAGCCTATGATTTTGATAATAGCCCTGTCCTACAAGACTGGGTCACTGCTACTGATATTAAGATTGTGTTTAACAGGTTTGTTAAATTGTAGGCGAATATATATGTTCGAATATATAATTGAAAGATGTGTTCACTTAATAAATAGAATGAACGGTTGGAACACTCAAAATTCATTGGATCAAAATACAGGCAGACTGAGCAGTGAAAATTCAACTGATTCTAATTTATTAACAAAGTCAGCCGAAAACTTTTATTATGCAGTGTCTGATCTCGCTGTTGGTGGCAGATGCAAATGTATGTAAACACTTATCCATACTTTCAAGTAGAGATCTGCATCTCTGCATCAATACTCATCAACGAGTGTTGAGCCTTAAGCTCACCTCAGCTAACATCAGCTCCAATTCTCATTTATTTTCATCTAAGTTTAGTTGATAGCAATATATTACTATAATGCGCGCTCCAATCATATCAAAATTAATAGCTTATTTCAATTATAATAATGAATGACTTTTACAATAACTCATTTATTGTCACATTTTTTGATTGTTCTATACTATAACCTCGATTTTTGTTGTATTCTCGTGTTCAATAACATGATACCATTCAATAAAGTGGTTTTGATGAGGCATTGGGTGCGAAATATGGTGCGCACCTCACAGAAGGGGTCGGGCGAGACGAGACGAGATGCACAAAATTAATTTACTCGCAGTAATTTAAATTTAATTTATTTATCTCAAGCTCAGTGTTTAAGACTATGCAGATCACTACTGTTTTCAGTCATATATATATTCAATTTATTATATATTTTTTTCTAATACTTACTCGTTAGGTAATGGACACGCATCAAAGTAAGTTCTACTTTCAATTTTATGCAATAAATTTATAAAGATATGGATAATCTAATTTTATAATAACTTGTAATTTACATTTGTACAGTAGTTATAGCAAAAACTTATAGATAAGTTAGTACTGTCAGCTTTGAACATTTATTTGTATTTGTTTCCTTTTAAATTATTTTTCTATATAAAGTTTTTTAAACAATGGTCTAATACTTATTCAAAACTCGTTAAAAAAATTTAATCAAAGTGAGCTCTATGTTACCGTTTCGATTTTGTTTTAATATTTAATTTAGATTTAACATATGCTATTTATAACTTTGGGCTATAATTGCTTTAACCAATTATACATATAAATTACTTTGATGTAAAATCGATCGTTTTTGATGCTTTTAAGATTGTGTTTTAAGAATGTAGTTAACACACAACCAATACCTTACAACTAATACAATCAATAACACAACACACAGGTGTATCAATAATAAAGACGGTCAATTGGTATGTGATTGTAAGCATAACACCGCTGGACGAGACTGCGAAAAATGTAAAGCATTTCACTTTGACCGTCCCTGGGCTCGAGCCACAGCATACGAAGCTCAAGAATGTGCACGTAAGTTATCACTTAAATTTACACATTTTTAATTTAAATTAAGATTTTTAAAACTTGAATGAAAACATGTAAGTCTAGTGCGTTGCCACCAATAAACTAGAAAATTTCCCCACTTTTCGTGCGGTACTTTATTAATGGTATTAGAACTGAACTGTTACTATCACTATAGGGTCGAGTAAAGTAATGAAAATATAGCGTAGTGTTAGTGTGAGTGCGAGTGAGCGAGTGTTTGGTGTGAGCTGTGAGCTTAGGTGTGAACGGTGAATGAGAAAGCGGCGAGAGAGAGAGAGAGAGAGAGAGAGAGAGAGAGAGAGAGAGAGAGAGATGAGAAATTGAGCAGAAAAGCCAGGAATGTATCATAAAAGATTTTGAAATCTACCTCAATAGTTATACGCCCTTTTCTATTGAATATTTGCTGAATTGAGCTTAAAGTTGAATAGCAATGGACAACATAGTAGACAACATTTGCACTGCATTTTGTCAAATATCTTAAGCGCATTTTCCTCTCTTTTTGGTATCTTTTCAAATCGATATGGTTCTAAGCGCTACTGACCAGTAACAATAAACCCTATTGTGTCTAAATATTCTTTTGATTTTTTAAAAATATTTCATCGATTCATATAGTATAGCAATCTCTAATAACATTTTCTAATTTGTCCGCATTACAGTATACCATAAGTTAGAATATCTTACAGTCGTTATCGACTTTTCACTATTCTGTCGTTTGTCCTTCAAAATTACATTAGTTTACTAGACACTCAGTCTGCAATTGTAATTAGGGCTTACATTTGGGTAATGTGTGATCATATGTGATATGTCACATCTCGTAACAGATACCATCAAACCAATTACTCAAAATCATTTCATAATTTTGAAGTTCAGCCCAAACACCACTATATAAAGAAATAAACTTAATTGAATCAATTCATTCTACAAAAAATTTTTTGAATAATCTTATTTATCTAATTATTTTCAGTTGTTTATATTGATAAGTTTGACATTTCGTTTCTGTCGTCCAAACAAACATGATTTTAATTGTAAATATTAAGATTCATAAAAACTAATGCTAGCCTTAGCAGAGAGTGAGCGACCAAAGAGTTGCCATTTGTTGAGCAATATTTGATTCAGTTTAGTGTTACAATGGAAGCTGTATTATTTATATCAAGACAGTATAATTATTAAACTTTTTAAAAGAGATTATTTTTGCGGAACATTTAATTGACTCAGTTATATGCTTCCCTTTAGCTTTTCGAGCTTAAGCAGGAAAACTGATTTCATTTTAACTGATTGTAATAACCAATAATTAACCGCTAAAATGAATGAATTAAATTAAATATATAAATTCTCTGAAATTATATACTAAATTACAAATTTTGCGTTTATAGATTTTGTCATAAAAAATTACATTTAAAATCTTAATTACTGAACAATTTTTACAAAAAAATTGAACATTACTGTCAATAGTGAGTATATAAAGTGTTTTATAAGCCATATTTAACGTTTTTGATTGTGAAAATCTTTGTTAAAAAACTGGCTTCTCCTCCTTTGGCGCCATCGCTACTGGATATCTAGTTAAATGCCTTGCCTTTTGTAAAATAGAAGTACTAAAAGTTATAGTGAATTACTTGTAAAATATTTTTTCCTGAATATATTAAAGCATTATGATTGTCCGATATCAAGCTGTGTTTATAACACCCAATCTTAACTCAATACGATATGTCAAAATTGAATATCTGTATGTAAAACCGCGTCGAAGATAACTTGTTTTACTCATGCTGCAAATTTTTTTGATTAGAAGCGTTATTTCTCGTTTTAAACTTTTATTGAAAGGATTACATTTGAGGGGTTGAGTCGTGTCCACTTCCCTGAGTTCTTTCCTAATCATATATACGTACCTCTAGTGGATATGTTTGTAAATTCCGTTTAGAATTAATCTTATACACAATAAGCTTATACACCTTCAGTAAAAATTATATTTATTTATTTTTTATGATATGGTGATAAACTGTTGTTGGGATAGCACTGGATAATTGTAAAAAATAAATACAATTCCTGGGATTTTAACTGTAGGTAAAAACAAAATTGTTCACAGGAGTACGAATTAAAATATATAAAAATTTTAGATTGAATTAGAAAATCAAGAGACAAAATTCAAGAGACTTGAGAAAAGCCTGCAGGTTTGGCCATTCTATATATATATTAATTAACTCGATTTTTTCGCTATGGTGTACTTTCTTGCGAGAAGTGTTTAGTCTATTAGTAAAAATATCAATGAAATTTATTATATTCTTACATATTACTCGTTGTAGTTTAACAACATATTATAGCAAATATTAACATCTAATAACTAGAGTTTATTTCCTTTATTTCGATGAGCAAACATTGTTTCCAATAAAATAAGATGCCTTTTTGTGTTATATTAAAGCATAGGTTACTGTTGATGCGTTACTCCATTTAATCAATAAATGTTATTTGCTATTATTAATAATTTATAATATACTTCATAATTAAATCCAAATGTTCACTCAAAAACGTTACTTGGGGTTAAATTTTCAAATTAAAAATACTGAAATTAAAATAAATAAGAGAATATTATATATTAATATTAGTGAAAAAAACGAATAGCGAAAATAGTCTGTAGTAATAAAATGAGATGGTATCCAATAGCGAACGTATGTTTGATTACTATTAATCGAAGTAGACTTCAAGCTAAGCTATTTGTATTATTCTTTTACTTGTTGTTGCTATTGCTGTGCTATCGTTAGAATAAAGAACTGAAACTACGACTACGAACAGCATTACCTTAATTCAATAACCGAGAAACGGTGAAATTAAAGGTTTTATTGGTTGGAATAAATTATTGCTAAGTTACAATTATTGCGCTTAATGTGACATTTCTTAATTGATTTAATACTGACATAAATAAAGAATTTGCCCTTTTTTGGGTTATAGCACTTAAGTCGCACGAATTAGTGCAAGCATTGCTACTTTGTGCTGTGTTGTGTCGTATATGTAGTATTATGCTGTGCTCTGCTATAACTAATACATAATAAAAATAAATGATCGCATTATTTTTTTATTCTGCAGACTAATCTTAAGATTTCACGCATTAATTTTATAATTAAACCTAATAATGTTTAATTTTTTTCATCACTATCGCACTCATGTAATCTTTGTGAACTCGTCAATAATAGGTCAAAATTATGATATAAATTTAGAGATTTAATTATACCATTTCAATGTGAGTTTTATTGCACCAAAATATGTTTTAAAATTCTGGATTTTCTTCTGAGGTTTTTTAATTATTTGCTAAATATGTCTGGTCTGGTGGTATGGGAGGCTACGCTTAAAAACAAATAACAAGAATGCTGCAAAACACTGTGCAGTAAGTAGTTTTGTCAGTCTATTGTGGTTTTAGTTTAGTTTTGGCTAACTTGCAACACTCGCACGCATTACTCTAGCATTTGCAAAGCGTTTGACAAATGGTTGTGTTATCAAAATAACGTATCTCGCATTTCTTTGCAGATAACTTACTGTGACACCTAACAAATAGTAAATCAAAGTTTTCGTCTGTCACACTCTTCGCGTTGAAAATTTATTTTTTTCGCAAAAGTAAACAATTTGTTTAAACTACTATTGGCATTAAATTATCATTTTACCAATAAATTTACAAAAAAAACTCAATAGCGGTTCACTTCCTTTTTAGAGTTCAGCTCACGTTTTCTTTTTAAAAACTTATATTAAATTTAAACATTCAGTTATTTGAGAATAACTTTTTTAATTTGTACTATTTTTACTTCATTATGTTTTTTTAATGGTATTTTAGCAGCAAAATTGCAATATTAATTATTTTTGAAAGCTTAATATTTATTTAATTTTTCAATTAAATTTTAATAATCTGTTAGCATTATGGTGCCATAAGAGGGTGTGGTTGTAATGTGCGTATTCTTCATAAAATTGAATTCCCAGTGAAAATTTCTAAAATATTTGTGAAGCTGTGGATTTTGAAGAACCTTTTTTGTTTTTTATTGATGATTAAAAACAATTGTTGATTTAATCTTTGGACTCATAGGTTTTATACTATGGTTAACCTACGCTTACTTGTTAGCCGTTATATGTAAAAAAAGTACATTTTTCGTCGACGTAATAAATAACTCTGAAGTTAATTAATATAGTAAATATTATATAATCACATTATGTTATTTAGGATTTAAAACCTAAATTTGCAGCGAGCGTAGCAAATATCACTTAAGCTTACGTTCGATTGTTAAGAATTCATGTTAGAGAAAACACTTATTGTTTTACGGCCGTAAGCAAAAATACCACCAACGATGAAAATCATATTAACAGTTTTAAAATAGATACTTTCATTAGACCTAAAAGATAAAGAATAGTTAAAAACATTTCGCATTTTTGTTTATGCCTTGTTGTGCGATAAATTTGAGGCACACAACAAAATATATGTTATATTTTCAACTTAACAATTCATTCAAAGCGCTTATGTAGGCGTTTAGGTATTAAGTTTTTAGCTTATTTTATCAATTTATCTAGTTTTAAGTTTTGAATGTTTCTTTAAAAAAACCAGTATTTGAAAAAATTTACAATAATTTTTTTAAATGAATTAACTGATAAGCTTAAATTAAATCGAATTATTGATTAAATTATAGTAACACTTTCAAAAGATTAAAAGATTAGCTAATTTCTAAATAGTGTTTAAATTAAAAAGAGGTAAGAACTAATGAGTGCATGTATTTTTAATTATGTTGAAGTCAAATAAAAACAATTCTTAATTTTATAACTTTTAGTTAAACGAAAAATACATAAAAAATTCATTTATTGAAAAATTTATCTCAATTTCAATAGAGATATTATATTACAGTACTAGATATTTAAATATTCGTATTGTGTTGTATTATATTTAGCATGCAATTGCAATCTTCACGCTCGCAAATGTCGATTTAATATGGAATTGTATAAACTTTCGGGTAGAAAAAGTGGAGGCGTTTGTCTCAAATGTCGTCATAACACCTCAGGAAGACATTGTCATTATTGCAAAGAAGGTATCAATTTAATGTGTATACAGTATTATTTACTAATATTCTTATGTTCCTAAAGAGGAAAAATTTGATTCCCAAATACTTTATTTGATGATTATGATCAGAATTTAAATATTATAAAGAAATTCCTATTTTTTAGACAAAGAAGTATAATTACGTAAAAATCTTAATATTTAACTAAGTTTAGAGTAAAGAATTTTAATGAAAGATCGATATTTTGAAAGCATATTCACTTTTTTCTTGCATATTATTTTATTTTTGCATTTTCCTGGAGATTACACTCACATTCCGTATATTCATTTAGAATTTTACTATTTATAATTTATAGCTTATATAATTTAATTTCTAAAAATAATATAATTTTATTTTTAATAAATTCAAAAATTCTATTTTAAAATTGTTAGGTTATTATCGCGACTTAACAAAACCAATTACTCATAGAAAGGCGTGTAAACGTACGTAATATCTAATGAATAGAAAAAGTTGAATATATCGTATATATATATAGTATATGGTATATGAAATATAACATTGAATTTTGTTGATATAGCGTGTGATTGTCATCCAGTTGGAGCATCTGGAAGAACATGTAATATAACTAGTGGTCAATGTCAGTGTAAGCCAGGCGTTACTGGTTTGAGCTGTAATCGCTGCGCTAAAGTAAGATTTTATTTATCGTTGCCCTTATTATTCATAATAAAGATATTATTTATACCAACTTACGAGTTAATTATAATTTAACACTTTAATAATACGAACGAACCTTTTTTATTTTTGAAACGGCTGAAATTTTAAATTACATAGTATTTTATTTGTCTTTATTCATACTGAGCATTGATCGCGATATACTGCTAAACATTCACATAATTATTAATATGAATTAAAGTTTCCACGTTTAAAATGTTTAACATAATATTTAACATTTTTACAATTTTTTGTGTGCAATATTAATAATGCTTTCCAAGCTGTTTTATATTGAAGCACAGAGAAATTATTCATATTTAGTCTTTATAATCTCACAAATGAATGAATAAGATAAAAGCATAATTAACTTAATGATATTTTATTTTTACTTTCCAAAAATCATATAAAATTAAACAGATAAAAGAGTTTAACCCTATTGATAAATAAGCATAAGATAAATAAAGGATTTTTTAAATTTAAACCGATAAAATATAATTTCAAAATCTTTTAATTATTTGAATTCCTTACTCACTTAAATATATTTTTTATAGAATAATATAAATTGAAAATTTAAAACCTATATTAAAAATAAAAATTTGAATTGAAATCTCCTTCCAGATGTGCTAAACCTCAGATTACAGTAGTTTAACCAATAATTGCAATAATACTGTAACTGTAAATAATAATGCAAATATTCATATTGTATTTGTTATAAAAAAATACTGACTATATTTTCTTTAGGGTTATCAGCAATCAAGATCACCAGTTCAACCGTGCATAAGTATGATTGGTTTTTTACTTATTTTATGAAATTTTATGTCTAGTTCTGATTAAAACTGTAAGATTATACTAAATTTTTATGACTTATTAATTTAATAATCTATCATAAACTTGTGCCATATTTATAATAAAAAATTCCCCTTAGAAAATCAGGGAAAGAGTGTTCCCAACATAAAATTGTTGTTTAAATCTGATGAGTTTTTTAGACATGTATTATTTTATGTGAAAAAAATATTGCTTTAATTCTATTAGTTTTGCTGTCCATGAAATTAAAGAACATATATAAAGCTGAGGCCTCTATCTATGCACATCAAGTGTTACATATTTTTAAAATAATTAAAAAGTTACGATTGCATTGCATTTTGTTTGCATTTCTTATTCAATTTTTTTGCTTCATTTTATCGAATTTTAGCATTAATGGTAATAATTTTTTGGAACATTTTTTGAATTAAAATTCACTGAATATAATCATTTTTTAAACTTATTACAGAATTATTAAAAATATGCAGAATATTACACATATAACCTAAAATTTTATTATTGATTTTCACTTATCGTAAAATTTTTCTTTTCTACTACAGTATTATCAACTCTTTCTAAGAGTTGGCCAAAGTTTTATTTTGTTGTTAGAGCTTTTAGAGCTAAATTTTTTTACTCGTTGACCATTAGTGGTGAAGGATAAACATAGTTAGTTGCTTACGCCGCTCACATTCCATTTCAATTGAGGGCATTTTTTAAATGAAATTACAACTTTATTTTTTTACTAAAATTTTATGATAGAAGTGAATTATATTTTCAATGAGTCGAAAGCGGATAAATATAGTGAGAGTTTGATAAAACTTTGATGCGAATATAACATACAGTATTATTTATGTTTTTTGAAAATTAAATGTATTATTTTATAAAAATTATTAGAAATTCCTCAAAATAATGATATATCGTTTGCGTCAGTGGAGGCGACATCGGATAGCGGTAAGTTTGCATTATTATTTATTTTTTATACTATTCATTTTTGTTAACTCTTTTGTATGTTGTAAATCGAATAAGTTATAATTCATGTCAATTACCATATGTTCATAAATGAAATTTTAAGTCTATTCTTAATTTAAGTTTTTGTATTTAAATGAATTTTGTGTTTTTATCGAATTAATTTTCTTTCATTATTTCTCCACTGAGAATAATAAGAGTAATGTTTTTTTCTTCAATATATATCTAAGTTTTTCATTTACTTTTATTTCTATACTTTCAAACATTTAATTTTAAAACTCATAAAGTTTGCTGTTTTAAAACTAAGAATCTTAAAACAATCAGTTAAATATTTTGATTCATTCTCAAAATTAAATATTTAATGTTTTTATAAATTTTTAAAAAAATTGAGACTAGTATTAATGAACGGCAAAATATGCTCATTTTTTTATTTTAGTTACTGTTGATGTCGAAAATTTAATCTCAGAATATGAAGCAATATAAGTCAAATCACAACCAGAATTTGAAAGAAGACTCTATTTAAATGTTTTATTATTAATTTGTTTTAATTTTAATAAGTTGAAAATTTATTCATAAAATAAACTAAATGTATAAATTAATGAGTTTTATTTTGCTCTCTTAATATTCAAAGTTTCACTGATTTTTCCATTTAAACTTATTTAGAGGTATGAATTTTCCATTCATAGTAAAATTATGAAATTAACCTTAAAGTTTGGCATGTTTTTCTTAAGATCGAGTTTTTTTTGCGATTTATTTTCAGAATTTAATCTGGAAACACTAAAAAGGTTAATACAAAATGATTTACAAACATTTTTTAATTCCTAATGGACTCCAAAGTTACCGGTAGTTAAAATAAAAGTTAATTTAGTGCAATGTAACTTTTATATAGTTTTACTCTATTTATCAAGTATTCATAATAATTTCAAGAATTAGTAAAATCCAATTTTTAAAATATTGCAACTAAATTTTGTTAATTATTTGTGAATTATAAATAATTTGAGTATTATCTAATAAAAAGAAAATCATACGTACCACGAATGCAAATATTGTAAGAGATTAGAAACGATAATAATACAGTATAAAATTATTTTTAAAAAATTGTTACAAATCACAAAATATATGATTTCAGTTGAATTCAAAAATGTATTTGATTTTGCAATACATATACTGTAATTCAAAAGAGTACAGTATTTTTGGTAGTGATCACGATTTTAATATGAGAGCAGAATGATATTGTTATCGTATGCGTCAATGAGTGGATATCCCATGGGTTGATGGCTAGTATTGAGAGCATTATAGAGTACCGCACTTGTAGTTAACGTGCAAATTAACGAAAAAGCAATCTCTCGAACATTACTGTTATAGAGTCTGTTATGCTTTATAAGCTATGAGCTGGTTGTTTATAGTTTGGTGTTGGTGTTGGACTGTTGCTCATACCACTTCCACTCATACCATAGAGCTATAGCTACGGTACAACTATACAACTACAGCTACTGCTTCAGTAGCAGTAATATCAGCATCAATTTACTCGGTTGCTTATCTCTCCTCACTTCTCTATGAGTCATACATTAGACCAATTTGGGGATCATTTTCTAACATTCCTCATATTAAAGAATAGTGTTCACAGTTTTTGCAACAGCAATATTATATCTTTCTGCCACACATTTACCCTCATTTTTCATCAATAATATCCAACAGTGCGTCCAAACTTATAAATACGCAACTATGCGTTAAGAGTTAGCTATGCTATGCGATCTGATGTGATGCTATTCTGTTCAGCACTTCAGCACCAGCTATATTATGCCTTACGCTGTTATGCAGCTCTGCTCTACAGAATAACAGTAATGTTCGAATAGCTTTTACGTTGATTTTGTGCGTTAACTACAATATAGTACAGTAACAGTACTGATGCAGCAATAGTACAGCAATACTACTCTGCATTATATTACGCATAGCTAGTGTTAGCCCATGGGATCTACACTCATCAATGCATAAGTTAAGAATATCATTCAACCGTGATATTAAAATCTCAATGACTTACCAAAATCCCTTTTGCAATATTTGCGCGCATTCACTGTTCTGGTCAATATTTTACACATATAGCGCTTCAATATGTCAATAAACTTATAAATATTATCATCAATAATATTATTATTATTATATTTTGTTTGACATATTTAGACAACAACCTATATTAAATAATTTTCGCCTCTGGGTTATGCTGAAAATTTATTCCAAGTAAATAAACTCAATAAATTAATTTAAATAAATATAACAAATAAAATATTTCATAATTTCTCAGCAAACTCCCGAGTTTTTGTGTCCAATACCGTATGCGATTAAATTAAAGTATTAATTTTTCAATAAAATTTTTATTCAAATAAGTTCAATTAATAATAAAATATATCGAACCCTATTTTGCAAATTTTAAGTATAAATTGTAAAAATAAATATTAATACTGTACAGTATTTAATACGTTTATATGAATTTCCAAAATTTCAATCACCAAATATTTCGCAAAGATTGCTGAATGATTATAAAAGAATATTCATTCAGAAAATATCTTTAGAGTTTTTAGTAATAGGAATGAATTTTGAATAAAACTAAAAACAATATGATTAAATAAATGAGCCAAAAGTAACAAATTAAGTCACAAAATTTTCAATGAATGAGATAATAAAAAATAGCCCACAGTTTGAGAGGCTTTTTATAAAGAAAATAATATTTTTTAATTAACACGCGTATGAAGAAATGAAGCGTTCTTTTTAAATGAAACATTAATTTACAGAATTATTTTACTTATTTTAAACTTCAACGTTTAATAATGCTTAAATCTAAACTAATTCTATATAATGCACACCATAGCTCTAAAAGTATTAGAAATATTACACAATAAACAAAATAAACATTTTAATATTGGAAATTTTTAAATTAGAATTGTTTCTTTCAAAAAAAATGAGGAATTTGTTAGTTTATAAATTATAATGAAAATATATAAAAATGAAACTATTTTATTACGAAATAAAAATCTTTTTTGAGAATAGAATGAATTGTTTGATAATAATTTAAAAATCGGTATCCATATAACATTAACGCCACTTTATCGATAGAAATGTCTTAGTAATCTATTATTTTAAAATGTCAAATGATATGTTGAATCATAACTTATGATCTGCATGTGCACCGAAATAGTTTAACAACTTATTATAGAAAAATATTATGGTAATTAAAAACTAGTGTTAATTTTTATTTCCATATTTAAACAGTGTTACCAATAAATACATTTCCATCTTTTCTGTTGGTTAATAGTTGTAATAGATTAACACTTCATTCTCTGGCACATCATTTCAGTTAAATCATTGCTACTTTCTATTATACGTTACAGTACTGTAAATACCGTAATTCATAATGCAAATGCAAATATTAAGTTTGACTCAAAAACATTTATTAAACAAAAATAGTCCTTAAAAGTACCTAAAAAATGTTGAATTAAAAAGGACATAAAATTGAACTCACACTCACACTCTGATTTTATTCGAAATAGACGTCACGCTATGCAACTGTACATGTAATTTACTTCTACTTGTTGTTGTTGATGCTGCGCTATCGGTAGATAAAAGAAACTTAAACTACGAAAAGCATTACTATAATTTAATAACTTTTGTAATTAAAGGTTTTATTGGTTGAAATTATTGCAAAATTATATTTATTGCACTTAATGTAACATTTCTTAATTAATTTAATACTTGGGTTATAGCACTTAAGTCTTTCGGTTAGAAAATATTTTATATAAAATATTTAAATAGTTTTATATTGATATTAAATGATTTAATATTTGTGTTGTATTATATTTAGCATGCAATTGCAATCTTCACGCTCGCAAATGTCGATTTAATATGGAATTGTATAAACTTTCGGGTAGAAAAAGTGGAGGCGTTTGTCTCAAATGTCGTCATAACACCTCAGGAAGACATTGTCATTATTGCAAAGAAGGTATCAATTTAATGTGTATACAGTATTATTTACTAATATTCTTATGTTCCTAAAGAGGAAAAATTTGATTCCCAAATACTTTATTTGATGATTATGATCAGAATTTAAATATTATAAAGAAATTCCTATTTTTTAGACAAAGAAGTATAATTACGTAAAAATCTTAATATTTAACTAAGTTTAGAGTAAAGAATTTTAATGAAAGATCGATATTTTGAAAGCATATTCACTTTTTTCTTGCATATTATTTTATTTTTGCATTTTCCTGGAGATTACACTCACATTCCGTATATTCATTTAGAATTTTACTATTTATAATTTATAGCTTATATAATTTAATTTCTAAAAATAATATAATTTTATTTTTAATAAATTCAAAAATTCTATTTTAAAATTGTTAGGTTATTATCGCGACTTAACAAAACCAATTACTCATAGAAAGGCGTGTAAACGTACGTAATATCTAATGAATAGAAAAAGTTGAATATATCGTATATATATATAGTATATGGTATATGAAATATAACATTGAATTTTGTTGATATAGCGTGTGATTGTCATCCAGTTGGAGCATCTGGAAGAACATGTAATATAACTAGTGGTCAATGTCAGTGTAAGCCAGGCGTTACTGGTTTGAGCTGTAATCGCCAGTCAATCCTGGCTTGAGTTATATTCGCTAAGCCACAGATCTTATTTATCGTTCGTTATTTTTTATAATAAAGACTATACCAACTTATTATGATTTAATAGTTCACTCCACATCCGAAGCAAAAATTTAAATCCACATTTAGTTTTCAATCAACAAACGGAAGAAATGTGGACAGATTTAAATTATAAGTTAATTTACGTGCAGTAACTCGGATTGTATTGTATTCGCCACTGAGAAAGAGTTAACAACACAAATTCATTTTAATCATTTGAATTAAAGTTTTTAAAGGTTTAACAATTAATTCATAACATTTATCTGTAATATTTTGTAAGTAAGTTTAAATAAAGTTTTATTTATAACCGGAAACCACTAAGAAATCCTCACATTTTAGAAATTCCTTAAAATTCTCTTACGTTTTTACTTCAATAATTGTGATGTTTTGTAATTAGTTAAGACTAGGGTATAAGAAAGTTGTAATTATTATGATCTGAAAATTAATAATTTCATAGAATAAATAAAAACAAATATAAATTCCAATAAATAAAATGTATTACAAAATTACGAATTTTAACTGTGTATACAATAAAGCTAATTATCCACTAAACAAACAAGTTTTGATCAATTAAATTACAGATCTTGAAATTTAAATAAATTCATGTTTTATGGATTTGGTAAACACTTTTCATTCAACTTTTTAAACAACGTTTATTCAAATATAACATATGAGGTAACACTAAAAAGCGAAAGTTTAGAAACATTTTGATATGATATGCAAAACTCATCTAGAAGTCAATAATTATGAAATTTTATTAATGTTGGTAAAAATATTTAATCTTAAACATTAATTCAAAAATTAAAAATGGATCAATAAAACTTATATATACTTTAATTAATCACAAAACATTAAAATGTATGGTCAATGGCGTGAGAGGCGATGCAACCCAACTCAAGCCACGAGTGGTAAATCGCTAACCATAGCCAGCGAACATTGCAAACAGCATTTTTAAACGCTGTACCGATCAAATAATAATGATCGATCTTAACTCGGAGCGAAAGTAAGTGAAATCAAATCCATATGCCTTACCTGCCATCAATTTGATAATTTACTTCAATTAATGAAATTCAACGCTTTAAACGTAGTAATAAGTATTGAATTATTTTATAAAATAATTAAGTATACTTATAGTAGTGTTACAGTTTTCTCAGTTAAACAAAACTAAATGCTGATCATCTAAATTATGAGTTTTATCTGAAATGATGACAGTGTTTGAGTTTTAATTTCAATTAAACAACATTTGCATTTCACTTGCATTATTGGGTATTATTTAGTTGCGATCGAATTGGGAATGATTTGTCCATAACGCACATCATTGTTACTGCAACTGTATTACTGTATTGTATTGAAATGTTGCGCGTAATGTTAGTCTTGTTTAGACTAACGCTTACGTGGAAGTTATATATTGAAGAAATATTTGTTTGACATTTTATATGTTCGCCGATATATGTAAACATAATATTATATTTTTATAAGTATTATGTGATGTCATACTTACAAGTTAATAGTTGTAACGTTTTTATATTACTTATAACCATATTTTTATAAACACTTTTTAATTTTGGTGAAAATGAGCGAAAATATAAGCGAAACAAATGAATTGAATGGCAATAATAATGATAATGAATTTACTCTAAACTGGTCTCAGTTTGGCTTCAGTTGCGAACATCTCTACAAAATTGGTCTCAAATTTTTTAGAGGTTTGATGTGATCATTATTGTAGTTAACTATAAAACTAATTAATTATAATAATAGATAATGAAAACAAAGCATTTCACTTATCATATGACGAACGCAATCAATTGTCAGCGTTTACATTACAAGAAAAACATGGCTCATTCGAAAACGACAAATCGACGCCATTGGGAACGCTTGACTTCATCGGTAGAGACAGGAGGTATATATTCGTATATAATGTACAGTATATATCGTATATTTCATGTGTTTTACTTATATTTAACTTATACTTTAGAAACGCCTGGATTTCATTGGCAAATATGACGAGAGAAGAATCACAAATCGGTTTTATTCATTTATTGGACAGTTTGTGTCCACTATTTAAGCCTTATGTGGAAGCGATTAAATGCGATTTTGAGGAGAAACAGAGAATTAAGCAAGAATTAGAGGAATCAGAGAGGAGACAACAGGAACAGCTTAGACTCGAGCGCGAGAAACGAGAGTTGGAATTGAAGCGCGAGGAGGAAGATATCAAACAAAAGTACGTATAGTTATGCCATCAATTGAGTTGTTTTCGTTTCAATTCAATCGATATATGGATATGCGCTTAAAACTATTTTTGCCTTCATTACGCATTCTTAAAGTATATATCAAACTCACGAATGCGTTGCCATTCTGTATTATTTTGTAGTTGAATGGCACATATTATACAGTTTTAAATATTTTTATAAACTCGATTTTTTAACTTAAAATAGGCAAGCAATTCAAGAGGCGTTAAATCGGCAAACTTTGCCACAATTTAAATCATACGCTGAACAGCAATATCCAGGTAATGTAGAGCAGCAACAAATTTTGATCGGTCAGCTTCAAGAGCAACATTATCAGCAATATATGCAGCAAATAGTTGAACATCAACTACAAAAATCTCACCAACCGAACAATAGTAGTAAATATAATCAAAATTTAGGGATGAATGGATTAGAAAATGAATTGAATGTTAAAACTAATAGTGAATGTTTGCCGCATAAATACTTGGAAGGCGGCGAACAATTAAATTCAGTTTCTAGTTATGAAAATTGCGATCAGAGTGGTTCTGATAGTGATTCTGATGACACTAACGTCGGTCCCATCGCAAGCGCTTCGATGTGGACGCGACGAGACATGACTTTATTCAAAGAGTCGATTCGTACAGAAGGCGGTGATGGCATCATAAAAGTGGGTCACGGAGAGATCGTCACCGTTAGAGTGCCTACTCATCAGGACGGCACTTGTATTTTCTGGGAATTTGCCACTGATAGCTATGATATAGGGTTTGGCTTACTATTTGAATGGACAAAGAATCCTGGAAATCAAGTATCTGTTCATATTAGTGAAAGCGAAGACGAAGAAGAAGATGAGGAGGAAGGTTTGTTTTTTTGATTTGTTTTGTTTTACAATTATTTATATTATATTACTGTATATGTGAACGTTAGTTAAAATTTATGAGAATTTATGTTTGTTATGTTAAATGCATTATTCTTATTCTAATTACGATAACATCTCGAATCTCTACAAAAACTTGGTTTTCATAACATCACCAAAAATCATATCGTATTTAAAAATATTCAAAATAATGATTATGAATTTAATGAAATATAGGTGAGGTTGAAGTGGCCGGTGATATAGAAAAAGGAACAACAAATGAGATTCAAAAAGATGTGAATTTATCTCAAAGTGGACCACTCGAACAGTCGCCAATAAGTGTCATAATACCAATATATAGAAGAGATTCGCACGAAGAAGTGTTTGCTGGAAGTCACGCTTATCCGGGAAAAGGCGTTTATTTGTTAAAGTTTGACAATTCATATTCTTTGTGGCGATCAAAAACACTTTATTATAGAGTATATTACACGAGATGAAAACGAGTGAATGTTTCAAAACAATTGAACACACAATAATAAGTTAATAAGTTATGGTTTAGCAATCACTTAATATAAACTTTACGTATTGTTTTTGTTAAATATGACAACAAATTTCATTAAAAGCTATCTATTTATTTATGAAATTAATAACAAAAAAAGTTATATATAAGAATATAATATTTCATCAAAGTTCGCAATTAATTTAACTTTAATAAACTTTTCTATTTTCTTTATTGTGTGGCTTTCGCTTTGACACCACTTTTCTTTTTGTTGTCTCGCTTTTTCAATCCATACAGATTGCCTTTCAACAGATTTGCATACGCCTGTCATTGATTTAATATTCATTAAAATTATTAAACAACGATTTGTCAAATTCATTACTAAATTAATATTTCGTTTATCAAAAAATATTCTAGAAAATTGTGGACAGTTATTGGCTTAACTGAACTAAAAGTAAAAAATATTCGAAAAGAAACTAGAATTTCATTGCGATGAGACGTGCATTAATTATAACTTATAGTAAGGGAATACAGTTTATGGGATAATTTATTCATTCTTTTAATCAAAATATATAATCACATCTCGATCATCGATACAGAACAAACTTTCAATTAGATAATAATTATGTAAAAAATTTTAAAAATATAGAAAATTCTACTCACGAGTTGAAACTTGTTGACATCTTTATAGCTAACAGAAGTACTTATTTTCTTATCATAAGTATGAACTCTGATCAAACACTTGTTTTCCGATGGATTCGATTGCGAGGAATGATCTGATTGAGCACTCTTTTCCTTCTTTTTGACAAAAGTATCCAAACGTTTCATCGTTATATATATCGACTTCGTTTGATTCTTTTGAAACAGTTTTGTCATTTCACTTAAAAACTATAATAATCAAAACAATGTAATCAAAACATTCTTATCAAAAATAACAATTTTACGCATTAAAATACTTTTAAAAGTTGTATATTATTCAGAAGTTCTATAAATGAGTAAATATTTAATTTTTTGCGAATCAATTTCGATGTTATCTTATTAACTTAAAATTATAATTAAATAGCATGAAATTGCACTCAAAAACTTGAACCTAACATATAATATCAAAAGCGGATAAAAGTGCAGGCATGAGATTCTCAGCTGTATTTACACCGAATAGAGAAATACCGTAATTACAGCTGTGTGTCATTTTTAGAGTGTGATGACCGCTGACCGTTCACTGCGTCACAATCGCTCAGCAAACTAAAAATATACACATCTATAAAATTGCTGTAAAGATTGTGGTAAAAGAATATCGATAAACATAGGCTTAATGATTATAGGATACTATACTAATAAAATATAACAATGATTCCAGCGTTACATTTAAAACTGTTATATAAATAACATTTCGATTAAAATTATGAATGCGTTTAAAATTTATTACACCTACTGTTTCATTATTTTCAATAAACATTTTCGAGATTTTATGCTTTCTTAACCGATAATATATTTGATGATAAATTACAAAACTTTTACTAATTATAATAAATAATGAACTTATTTACAAAATACTGGAAAATGTCAGTTATAAACAGTAACACGTTTTAAGTGAATTAATGAAACGTCAAACATATTAAAACATTACATTATTTGTGAAATTTTGCGAACGTTATTTATTAGATGTATTATTCCGGTAATTACAGGTAACATTAGAGATAGGTTTACTTATCAGTGCAAAATAATGCTAAGCTCACCAATAATTTGCAGTTTTCTAACCAACTATTCATAACATAGAGAAGATAACATTTTTTGATTGTAAAATTAAGTGTAAAAATTCTCTTTTTAATCAAAAGTGTAAATTTTAGAAATCAAAATCAACCGAAGACATCAGTGTGAGTGCTTTAAATTTGGTAAGTTTGTTAACACACACACACACGTGTGTCACAAATGACAAATGATCAACTTTTCTAATTTTAATTTCTAACAAAAACCTGATCGCTCAATGCATCGCTCAATGCTTGATAGAGACTTGCAATAACGACTTAACCTTCCATTTAACGTAAACCGCTCTCTAATAGTAAACATTTGCGCGTTTTGTAACCATTGTTACCATTGAACTGTTCTCTGTTTGTATGCGCTTATAAATGATATATGAGTGAGTTCTGTAGATCTACTTCTATTACTGATAGTTGATTAGTTAATTAATTGGTTAGAAATGAGTGAATTGGTAGCGACGGATCGGATCGAAATAACGGACGACGAGGCAGCGCTATATGACCGACAGATTCGGTTATGGGGTGTGAACGCCCAGAAGAAGTTGAGAACAACCGATATATTAATTGCTGGCATGAATGGTGTTGGTTCGGAGATCATTAAGAATATAGTGCTTTCGGGTGTGAACTCGATTACACTGATGGATGACCAAAATGTGAGCATTTACGACACCACATGTAATTTGTTCACACGAAGACAAATCGGCCAAAATCGCGCGCAAGTGTCAGTAAAATACGTGAAATCACTGAATCCAATGGTTGACGTTAAGTTTGACGCCTCATCTATTGGTGATCAGCCTAAACAGTTCTTTAGCCAATTTCAAGTGATTTGTTTGGCTGGTTTTGATAAAAACACCACCACTAAAGTGAATCGCATTTGCAATGAATTGAATATTAAGTTTTATGCCACGTGTTCGTGGGGTTTGTTTGCGTTCGGTTTCAGTGATCAGGGATTGTCTCACACTTATTATGAGTATATTTTCATTATTTCCAATAATATTCCCAAACGATTAAGTCTAACTTTTTCTGTCAAAAACTCTAAAAACTTTCATTGATTGTTATTCATATATTTTAGAGAAGAGATGCAATCAGGAGATGTAACTATCGGTGATTACGAACCAATCAAAAAGAAAGCCAAAGTAGAATTGGATTCAATGAAAAATATCGTCGAAAAGGTTAGTGTACTCTAGTTTTAGTTAATTAGATGCAGTTTTAGTTTTAGTTTTATTTTTTTTATAATAATAGAAATTATCATTCGTTAACTTCGACACTGCATTAGCAGTGAAGGCTGGAAAGTCTGGCTATGGTCTGACAAAGCGAACAAATAGTACTTTCATTATATCTCACATAATGCTCGAATTTCACGCACAACATTCGAGATATCCGATGCCGAGTTCGCGACAGTCGGATGTTTCAGAACTAAAGCGAATACAAACCGAAGTTCTTGAAAGACTTGGGTTCGATGAAGAAATACTCAAAACCAATAAAGAGTGGCATAATTTGATTTTTGGCGAATTAAGTCCTATTTGTGCGATTGTTGGTGGAGTTATAGCGCAGGATATTATTAGAGTTGTATCACTTCAGGGCACACCTATTCGTAATTTTTTTCTTTTCGATGGTTTACATTGTAATGGCATTATTGAAAGCGTTGGAAAATAGTATTTCGCGAGTCATCTCGTAATCATTGATTTTGTATCCATTTTATCCAATTAAACATTCAAATTTTTTGTATGTTTTGATAATTCATTTATTAAATTTAATTTATGAAGTTTTTATAAGAATGGTCAGCTGACTTAATAAACTTCTTTTACGGTATTAGATTTGATTAAACTAAGTTTAGAAACGCTAATAAATATATAATTTTAAGTGAAACATGGTTTATTAAGTAATAATTCGTATAGAAGTCAATATTCGCTTTTGAGTAGAAACAAGTCTATTTATGAATTGCTAAGTCTAACGCTGTGATAACTACTGCGATCAGCATAACGTATTAACGAAAATAAAATGTTTATTAGTTTATACGCAAAGCAGTTTTAATTAATGTTATAAATTTAAAAGTTATAGCTTTTCTCAGTTTAATCTTAAAGCAAAGTTAAATTAGTTTAATGAGAATCCGTGTTTTATGCGAATAGATATTACAATAAATATTACTCTTACATGTAATGAGTGAGCGCATCAACAAAACAATAAATCAAATCAATATAATTTTAATAATAATAATAAAATACCGGTAATAATATATAGCATAATGGCATCGCTGACATCGAAGCTTATTGTTGTCAATTACCAAAGCAAAAAATATACATACAATAAAACAAATTATGATTTATATAACTCAAAAATAATATACTTATAAGCAAATATTTACTTTATATGAAATATAATTTAACGCTATCTTTGGTATTTGACAATAGTTACGGTTTAATGCATGGCAACAAATGAAACAAATCCACCTTTACTTTAATATTGAGCATTTTTAGCAATATTTCTCATATAACTATCAAATAATTAAAAAATTGTTGGCAAAAACTAAAATAGCTTATCTGCAAATTAATTGTCCCGTTTTTATTTACCGTATCAAATTTCACGCAAATGTGATGACAAGCGATGATTTTTTCATCAGAAAGAAAACTTAACTAATGAGACAAAAATTTATGAAACTGTTAAGATATTAAAAACTTTACAATAACTACAAGTTGACAACTACACTACTACTACAAATAACGAAGATATCTATTACGTATACTATCAAATAAAAAGTGCACTACTTTAACGTTAATTTAAGTTCGGAAAAATCACATTACGAGCGCGCAAGTTTGGCGCGATAATACGGTAAAATGAAAGCTCACTGATTTTGAAGCAAAATATGCCAAAAATCGAAAAATACTAAAATATTAAGTTTATAATGTAATTACAAAAAATATAGCGGTAAGGAACCTCTAATTATTGAACCTAAATTCAAAAAGAGAATAAAAGTTGAAATATTACAACTAAAACTGTTTTTATAATTAATTTTAATGCTATAATTAATTTGATTCATTTAAAGCCATGTCAATTGGATAACTTTGAATTAAACGCGACCACTTAAGCGTTCAACAGATTCACATAATTGCACAAAAATACTACAGATATATATTTATATACAATAAACTCTATTCAAAAAATCATTCAAATTTGCTCTTAACTCTTAATACAGATCTCAACATTTTGCTCGAATTTCGGGTCAAAAGAAATGGTTATTAAATAAAATTAAAAATTTTAAAACTAAACAATTTATCAGAAATGGATACGTTCTTTGTAAAGTGTTTTTCAAATTTCATGGATATTTTGCAATTAAATATTTCAAACAACTAAATTGAAAAACGTTTTATAAAGAGTAAACTAAAATAAAAGTCTCAGAGAGAAAAATAACAGAGAGATGAATAACTAATTATTGAAATTCATCGTCTGAGCTCAATAAAGTGGTTTTTTCAGTATAATTTTGGCTAATTGTTTGTATTTGTCGACCTTGTTGTGGGTTTGCTTTACGCGCTGCTTTCGATGGCTCATCAGTCTCTATATTTGAGCCCATATTTACCACACCAATTACACTGTTAGTCTCGACATTAGTCGAATTGTACCCTTGAGTTGTGGCGTCCGAATTGGCCGAACCTATGATTGATTTCGAAACATTTTCCGCTCCCATTTGATTATTATTGGATCCACCATTTATTTTATTCGACGATTGATACTGAGTATACTGTTGGTAATTGGGATGAAAATTATGTATGGCATCATTCATTATATCTCGTGGATTCATTGTCTCTTTTAAACTGCTGGATATACTCTGCATTGTCACTGATCTTCCGTGACTATCTGTAGAACAGCCGCTCGAATAGATCTTTATTAAAATACTTAATTTTTATAATCGATAAAATTAAATTTATTAGTAAAGCAAACCTGATAAGGAAAAGCGTAACGCAATGCCAATGCAGCGAAAAACATTTCGACACTAATAAGAAAATTTTGATATCCAGCAGATACTGTGCCAGCACTCGCTGTCTCTCCCAAAATCGTAAAAACTATTAAGAAATATATTTGATCGTTTCAACTCAATTCAATCAATTAATATAAGTATCGCTAACCTGGAGATATAAATTTCGCCTTTTCAAGAATGGCTAGAATTACACCTAAATTTTAATAAATAGTTCAAAAATTAGTAATCCATAGAATTAATAGCTTTTATTGCATACCCTGCCAAAAAGATAAAAATATAACGGATTTAACAGTGAAAAATTTCCAAACAGGATCATATGGTGATAATAAGTCTTTAGTTGCGTGATAAAACAGCACGAGTCCATATAAAGCCAAACTAACGCTGATGTTGTATATCATTGTGATGTATAGATATCCACTGTTTGCGCTCCAATCTCCGTCTTTATATTTACCGAATAATTGAAGAACTAGAGTAATGATTGACATTAAAGGTTTAACGGCGCAAAACTGAAGTGTCGCCTGTTTGCAGAATCGGAGAAATCCGATCGAATAGGTTCGGCCAGACAGGCAACACGTGCCGTACCACCAACTCGAACGAATTGGCTTTCCTCTAATTTCGGTCATAATATTTCCTTCTCCACCCAAATATTCGTAACATAAACTCAAAAAATTGTAGATAACAAAAGCTAGTTTAAAAGTAAATCATTATTTAACTAACTTTTTTGCTCAAACTTTGATACTTTGCGAAATTCATACCTTCATACCAATCACGAACGCTATCGAAATAAACATAATAGTTATCTCTGAAAAATAATAAACTAAGCCATGAATCGAGAGCATAGATGGGAACTATAAATAGTATGCGAACAATCCATCTCTGCTCGGATGGCATTGTATAGAATCTTAAATGTTGATATATCTGAGTAAACAAAACATAGAAAATATAATATATTCACTATCACTATATCAAATAAATTAGCAAATATTGACACACCTGATAGCATGTTATGAACAGTGCGGTCCAAACAAAAGCACCAGAAATAGCATGCGCTGATGTTGACTGAAGAAATATGCCCGGATGTTCGATGTTCAGTTTAATGTTGGCCGTCAGATTCCCTGAAACTGAAGATGACATTCCTCCCAATAACGATGGTCTCTCTGTTGTGGATAGCGTTGCGTTAATTGACGACAGTGTGCTGTTTAGTAATCCATTCGATGATTCACTCATTTCTAATAAATCATTTATATTAATTTATCACTAACTTAGTAATCGATAAACAATACAATGATAAGAAATTAAAATTGCTATTTTATTACAGTATTTCTATAAATAATGAATTCAAACTATACAGTAGAGGAGTGTAAAACTGATGTTTATCTAAACAGATAATGATAATCATTACAGTTTCTGATACTTAATCAATGATTTAACACACAACTCATAACTAATTAATTGTTAAAATGGTATTATGAGCGAAAGAGAGCGAAAGAGAGCGAAAGAGAGAGAGAGAGGGCACTAATTTTAAGATTATACGAAAATGACTTTTAATTGAAAGTGAATGCAATTCAGTCATTTTGGCCGTTAAATGAATAGATCAACCAAATGGCACTCACAAATTGCACACATCGTAAAAAAAGCCAATAAAAGTTTGAACCAAAAATTTGACAAGAATTTTTAAAACACTTTATTTTAATTCCTGAAATTTGCATAATCAGCGATAAAACGAAAATACACGAAAGAGTTAACAAATTATTGTTTAGTTTTGATAGTTTAATGAGCTTAGTTGTACAATAAAACATAAGTACTATTATATTTAAGTTGTTTTCTCAAAATCAATTAATTTTTAAAATAATTAAAAGCGATTTGAATGTAATTATCTGCCGCTATAATCAATTATCAATCAAATAATGCTACTTGCGGTGAATACACATCTAATTTAACCTTTCATTATCAACAATAATCAAAATAATATAATAGAGAATGAGTGCAGTTTCAAACTAAATGAAATAAACTTGAATTCTTTAATTAACATTTAAAAAATGAGTTTAAAAGCTAACATACGGCGTTATATCATATATAGTCTAAATAAATATATAAATATTGCGAAATTAATATAATGATTAAATATTGCATTTCACATACCATTACAATCACATAATATCGGTGCTAATCATACAATAATTAAATAAATTAATAAATATACGTGTGTTGGATAAATTGAACAGTGTTTGACATTACATTACATTACACATTACACTACCATATCATCATTAATTGAAATAATATAGTAAACACTTTACGCGTAATATCGATATGCGATTATTTGTAATGAATGATGCGATTCATACTCGCATATCGAACCAGGAGTGCGTTCTACTAAAGCATTAACGAAATCGTAAACTAACTATCGTTGTGCGTTACTATGGTTACGCACGT